>JABUQX010039614.1:0-57500 GCA_015478945.1 Trachelipus rathkii
TCCATGACGATACGAGTCTAATTCTTCCGTGTTAAATAAGGGTGACGTTTCGGGGATTAGAAACAAAACTTATGAATCTTTTTGTATTAACAATTCTATTAACCTTTCAACAGAAAACAAGGTGAATACCTATAGATACCATACAAAACTATTTCAATTATATGAATAGTACTCATCACTACAAGACTTAATATACATTATAATTATGGAGAAGGAGTTGCGGTCATAGCTCACAATTATTTACTTGTATTTAATTAAGTTGAATATAAAAATATGAGTATATATATTCTAATTGTAACTTTTTGTGTTATAGTATAATAATTTATCTAATCTTAGTTCACTATTAACATCGGTCCATAAATATGTACCTAAAATTGAGCTATCTTTCTCTCAAGCAGGTTCATCGAATGATAATGCTAACTATATAACTATTTATATGATTACAGACTAATAATTAATGCTATAAAACAACTAGAAAGTAATTCCATTTATATTCAAGATCTACTACATTTAAATTTACTAGTTAGCCTTAACTTTTTACCTAATTCTCTAAATCATATTTACAGAACGTTTCAAAGTTTAATTAAAATGAGTAATATGATATATAAAGTATCCATATCAACACACATCTATAAACATAGGTACAATAATACACTATCTATGTAATATGTAACATTTATTATACTGTCATTCTAATATTAATCAATTCAGGAAGGCTACGGAATTCAATATCATGGGCTTGCTTATATACATAATTGGCTAGCATCTCACTTAGAATAGGAAAGTAAGAAAATTAAAAATTTGTATTTGTCTAGAATATAGAATAATAAAAAAAACCAAAAAGAAACCGAAAGCATGAACCAGAACAAGATAGAATAAAGGGTCAGATGGGGGAAAAACAGAAAACCATGAAAAATTCAAATACATGATATACATGATAATAGTAGAGTCATGATAATACATGATAATAATAGAATCGTAATACATAAGTTGAGAAGTTTTAACGCGGTAAGAGCTCATATAGTGCCTTAAAAACTCTGTGAATATGCTATGCGTAGAAATCATATAAATCAAAAGTAATAAGTACAATTTACAGAATGCAGCGGATAGTGAAGGAACAGATGTAAATCAAGGTCTTCTTCATTATTATTATTTTTTTATTATATCTTCTAGTTACAATTAAAAGTATAATTTGGAAAGAAAATATTATCAGATAATAAAATATTGATTTATTATTGTTCTATAGTATTCGATTAAATTAATAAATTTTCAGTTTTTAAAATGTACTGATAAAGAAAGGTATTATTAAAGCAATTACTTATATTATAAAATTACTCTTAAATTTATTTATTAAGTTTGCAATAGTAATTCATTATTAATTAAACTATAATAGTATAACCTATATAAGTCAGTCATATTATATAACAGATAATTTAGTATATTAAGTGTTAATAGTCACACATTATGTTTAATAGAATAAATTTAGCATATAAATATTTTCTAAGAATTAAAAACAATTTACGTTTAAAGAATACTGGTAAATAAAACCTGAATTACTCATCCACGCTATAGTTTTTAAAGTTCAGGTTTAAAAGGTACAATTTTTTTTTTTTGTCTACGATTTACATTAATATAAATGATATTTACTATCGATCTTAGATATTGTGTTTAACTTTAAAATATTCATGCGACCTTGTGCAGTAATACCGTGGAAGTATTAAATAATTGATATATCAACATAGCAGTGTGATTGAAGTATTTATAGAAGACGTTTGTATTATAACTGTTCTTTCTATATTTAACATTCTATATTAATATATGGATTTTTTTCAGTTAGACCAGTTTTTTTTAGTTAAGTACTATATTATTATATATAATTATATATTATTATTATTATTATTATTATTATTATTATTAAATTATTTTATATATTTATCTATTTATTTAATTATTATTTATATATTATTTTACAATATGAATTTGATTTTTTCTAATTTCTATTATTTATTATTTATTCTTCATTATTATTTAATATATCATTAATTTATAGTGAGTATTATAATATTATATCAATTTTTATTTCATTGTGTATTACTTTTTATTATTTAAAAAAAAAATTCCAAATATATATATGGACCCTCGAGCGAAGGGAGAGGGACATTCCTGCTTTAGCAGGAGACGCGGTGGGATGATACAGAGAGGTGCATGGGTGCGCGCTGAGGGTGTCAATCTCGAGATCTCTTCGAATCAACGGTATAAATTGGAAATCACTAATTTTATACATTTTATATATCAAATCTATTTCAGAGGACAAATTAATATTATACTGACTTTAGGGATTCATGGTGGATATATTATTCTTATATAGGAAAATACTTCACTATTTTATGTCTATATTTATTTAGTTATTAACCCCTAATCACTCGATTCATACACAATTCTAATATTTTATTCTAAAATAGGTTATAAACCAATTATAAGGGTAAGAAATAGGTTACTATGACGATTTTGGGAATATCTTTGAGAGAGTATGGGTTGATGTTGTATTATTTTAGCTTACTAATTATGCGCTATAAGCTATAATCGGATTATTATAATAACCTATATATATATATATAGAACAAGTTATAACATTTTTCGTTTTATTTATAGTTTTCTTTCAACTAATATATCTTTCTTACTCACGCTATCTAATTAAAAAAAACTCGTCCGAATAATGTTTACATTCGTAGAAAATGTATACCAAGTAAGCGTGAAATACCTAAGTGTCAACCTTCCTTCCCATACTGCAGCCCAGAGAGAAACCAGATTTACTTATTAATATTAGTTGAGGTGACAAGTGAATTTCTAAGTACATGAAGGGTACTAAGGTTGGCTCATATGGATATCAGAAAGAAGAATAATCCCACTGTCGTGTACATACACAATGGTTTATTAGGCCGGATTGGGTAAAAGTCAAAAGAGAGAGCAATCCTTTTTTATACTACTTTCTGAGTAAAGACAGAATGATGGAATCGAAAACGGCGAGATAAACAACAGAAAATCAGCAGAGATGTACAAAAATGCTAACTTTTGCCACCTTTAATGGGATTCTCTCATGACACATACGGTCGGCGAGAGTTGGATACACACGTTTGCCAGGTAAGACTCACCTACAGGAATGGGTTAGAACTTGGCCTTTCACTCGTCGACAATCTACAAGCACATCTCGCGCTTTAAACAACCCGTGAATCGTAATACACTATGTCCGCGGAGTGTCATTCTTTCACATGACGAAACATCTCAACGTACTTTCATTTATTCTCTCATTTTACTCCTTTCCCTATATTCAACCCTTTACCAGATAAACAACTCCAAATCATCATAGAATTGCCATGAAAAAACGAAACTGACTATTGAAATGGACTAGATACTATCAACTAATGCACAGTGTGTGTGAGAGTGCACTATAATCTTTTTACTGGCGAATAAGTTCGATTTCACCGGAGCATTAACGCAAACGCGCATTTTTGAAGCACCCGGTGAAAGAATTGTTCCTCCAGTTGTGTACCGATAATATCTCGGCATGATGTAACACAGTTTCGTGAGTTCTAGACTCTAGTATTCTAGAACACCTACGTACAAGCCATCCAGAGGTAATGTTTTGTGTGGTATCTTATTATACATAAGACGCGATCTTCGAAAGACTTATCCACGTGTCTGGAATGATGAATCTCCAATCTCGCAAACTATTTCAGAATTAACTACTTCGAAGTGAGCAGCGGTAACCTGACATCACAAAAAATCTAATCTGCCCAAATGGGAGACGCTATACAATTCCGAACTAGTAGAACCCTAGCAGAACGATCTCACTCCATGTCATTCACTCCGACCGCCAAGAAAATTCAATGCAAAGCCTTAACGAAAGGAAAAGATTGAAGTCCTCACTTGCTCGACACGAATACGTTTCTCTGATCCTCATCCTTTTTTAATGCTTGGGTCACTTATGGTAGAAAAACGACCCATACAGATTTACGATATGAACCATCAGACCCTTTCTATGTGTTTTGTATAAGATTAAAATACTTGGAATGTTTACACAATTCAAATACTTACATAAATCACTTAAGAAGATCAAAATATTTTCTCTTTTGTGCTCTCATCCACAATATAATCTCAACCTGACCAAATAAAAGAGAGAATAAAAATGCTCTCCTCTTCAAGGCAGCTCCTTCACCACCATTATCTAACTGCCAATTCAAAATCCCTTTTTTCCATTAAATTTTTAATAATAATTGTCTAAGGTGAATTTGGTTGTAATATACCATTTCTCCTCTCATTAGCTGTTGTGAGTGTTAATTTGCACATAGAACTGTATATTATATAATAATATATATAATCATATATAACTACCTGGTTCCACGCTGCACACTCACGCTACTAATTAACCGATATATAACATAAATATTATTATATATTAATATAGATATTATATATATTATTAATATATATAACTTAATTATATATATATAATATTATATATATAATATATAAATATATTAATATATAATTATATCATATAATTATATAATATATATATATTTAATAATATTTATATATATATATATATATATTAGTATTATTAATATCATATTACTTATAAATATATATATATATATATATTACATATATTATTATTATATATATATATTATAAATATATTATATAATATATATATTATATTAAATACTAATTATTAAAATTATATACTACACTTATATCCACTCTACAAGAAAAGCAACTACTCTCTTTGGGGTATGAATGATTCTCCTAGGCATAATTAATAAAAATTAATAACTAAAAAATAAATATAATATTAATAAATGGAAAATCATTAGGAAAGTAAACACAAAATTCACAGATACGCTATATATATATATAAATATTGCTTAACGTATCTCAATTACAGGTATGGTGCTATGGTACTACGACGCGGGACTTAAATATAGTAGAAAGATTTTGTACTATTTATATGCAATGATAAATAACTCCAAACTACTTCCGTAAATGTAAATCGTAGCAAATGTATTTCGCGATACAAAAAATTACAATCTATGCATGCTCACTAATTTTATATATTAACTATATATATATATAATATATTAAATATATAATTATATACTATATATATTATATATATATTATTATATAAATATAATATCTTATATATTAATATATATATATTATATATATTATTATATATAATCTAAATTATAACTATATATTAATTATTATATATTTATAATATAAATTAATTAATACTATATATATTAATATATATATACTAGTTATTATATTATATATATATATATATATTATAATATATTATATATTATATAATATATATATATTAATTAATAATATTAATATAATATTATATATATATATATATTAGATTGTATATCTTAATGTATTTAGTGATTATGATTAATCATTTTTACATAATATATATATATACTATTATAGTGAATCAGGATAATTATAATCATATAATAAATAATAATAATATTATATTTATATAGGAAAGAAGTAATAGAAACAAGAATTAGCAGGAATTGGTTAAGTAATTAATAGAATTTAGATTATATTATTAGACTTAAAAACAAAGCTTCTTGCAGGTATTTAAATTGCTTAACTAATAACAGGGAATATTAATTAGAAATTCGGAATACAAGTAGGGGGTGCTACCAGAATGATATCAACAGGAAACTGAAATAGTTCCGAAGGACAAAGACGGATGAAAAGTGGTAATGTGGAAGAGGTGTTATAGCATTATAAATTAATGTAGTAAAAGAAGTATAAACACTATGAATGGTAGATAGAGTTTATTTTACTAAATAACTGGTTGTTTAAACAAACTGTGAATGGGAATGTAAGGTATGATATAATTAACAGTCGATAAACAAAATGGAATAGATAACATTATTTTTTAAAGAATTCCATCTCTAATTGTGTCAGTTTTTAAGGAAGAGTTAAATACCAGAAGATTGTTATTGGTAAATAAGGGTAAATGTTATAGTTAGGAAAGTTTCACCCCTTTTGATATTTCGCACCTAAAGTAGAGATAATAAATATGACTCTGGAGCACATATTTAGTTCATAAAATGGTATTCTGTGAACAGAAGACGAGTTGTAGTCCTGTACAATTGCTTGGATAACCAATGTTTTGCTGGAAAAGGTGCAAGAGAGTATACAATTATTTACTTAATTTTACGTATATATATGTTCTATATACTTATCACACCAGTTTTGTCTCGGTGACATCGTAATATAATATATATACGGGGCTGAGATTGCGAGCGATCACATTATTGGATATTAATAGTTTTTAGGGATATTACATAGATCGTATATATCAGAGCTTTACACATGAATGATGTACGGAAGTAGGATCTAAAATAGGATGTTTAACGCTTTTTTCTTTTATATTACGTATATATTTTCATGTTTTAATGTATATATGTTGCTTATGAAGATTTCTCTTTCTCTTTTTCTCTTCATAGAGTTCAAAGACGCAAGATTGTGACCACTGCTGGCTTTGCATTCCATCTTATAATACTACATATATTGCGCATGGAGGTGTCACTAAACAATCATTTATCTTGGTTCAAATTTCTAATCCACGTCCATATTTAATGGTTTTACGACTCCAGAAGCTGGGGTAGACTCGTAAATTGTGAAACACTAGACCTTTTCAAAAATTTACGTCTGGGAACATTTAGCTGAATTGTTTAATCGATACGATTAATTAGAATAGCTACATTAAGGCTGGTTGTGTCTGCGTTGTATCACATGAATTTTGGTTTTTTTGTGTATAGGATGTTTTAGGTGTAAAACGGGTTCTCACGTCCAGGTTATCGCGATTTGAAGTCTATCAATAGATTTGATTTCGGATCCATTATATATATTCAGTCGGCATACATAAGATTTTAAAATGAATTGAACTATCTATATAGTCAATAATCAATCTGTTATTTTCCTCTGCTATATTTTATTATAGCTCACTACTTCATTATATTATATTACTCTTATAAATATATATATATACATAAATACGTATCTGAGCTCACTTAAAGAGATACTTGATCTAGATTTGATGAATAGGTATATGCAGGTGATTTTTTATCCTATTAAAATTATTATTATTTCTCATGGGAGAAGGGGTGCTGCAGGGTAGTGCTCTCAGTATAAAATAAAACTAGATGAATTAATAAATCAACTTAACTATTATAATATATAATACGGGTATATATATTTAATATATATATATTTATTTAATATATATATTATATTATTATTATATATATATTATATATATATATATATATATATCTATATATATTATAATAACAATACTTATATATATTAATATATATTATTTAATAATTCAATAAATATTTAATTAATAACTACTATTAAATCATTAATAATATATATATATAATATATATAATAATATTATTATACATTAATATATCTAATATATAAATATATTATTATATATATATAATATAATTATATCTATCATATATATATATAATAATATATAATACATATATATATATATTAATAATATATTAATAATTATATGTATATATTAATTCTTTACTTGTATCTTTTTCTTCACCTTCTCTAATCCTTTTGCTCACACCATTTAAAGATTGTGGTAGGTAAATAGGTTGCTTGATACAAGCTATGCCGGAAAAAGATAAAAGGCAGTAAGGAAGTAATATCAAATATATTAGTACAAAATCAGTTACGTAAATAAGAAAGATACCCATCGTCACTTAACCCGCCTACACTTATTCTGTTACTACCGTATATTAATTAGTTGAGAAGCTATTCGTCACAGACAGAAAAATTCACATCCCTAAATAGATTTGAACATATCATGGGACTATAATATATTATTATATTATTATTATTATATGACGACGTATGAAATACCGTACTCACTATATATGTAGTAAATTATTTTGAGGGATGTGGTCTACAAAAGGTCCATGTATATATATATATATACCCCTGCCATAGGATATATTTTAATTAGTCAATATATATATATATATACCCATAAAAACCTACGCCAATTTACTCTCCTATCGATGCACCCTTACACTCTCCTGCTTACTATATGACCAATCATCACAATTATTACTCTCCTTCAGTACATTCTGTTACTTCAAAGCATATACTGACTGCATACTATCATATTCTATATATATTATAATATATATATATAAATTAATATATATACGGTATATATTAATTATGATATATATATAATATACTATATATTTACAATAGTGTACTTATATATTATATTATATATATATATATATATATATATTATATATTAATATATAATTAATTAATTATATATATTAATATTATATATTATTTATATATATCTACTCCATTTTTTATTTTCCTGGTATTGAAATTCATCATAATCATTATTATACTCTATTAATAACACATTATGCCTCATAAAAGGTCTATCATTGGTATCTTATTAAATTATTTTAAACTCTCATGGGTTATGATTATAATATATTAGGGAATGTACCGATCCCACGTATACAGTATCAGCAGTTGTCGGTCAGTTTTATTTCTCTTAGATTACTCCTGATACACTACCATTTAGTTTGCGGAACACTCACCTTTTTTTGACAGGTTTCATAGCTTTTAGGGATTTTTATATATTCGCGGATGCTTCGTTCGATATAAGGCGGAAGATAACTCTGATACCGCTTCTAAATTTGTATTTTCTTTGCATTATTATTAATAATTTTGATATTTCAAACGTGAAAGTGAATCAATAAGAATGTTAAGAACCACTCTATGTGACCTGCACTGGTTATAATGTAATTCTATATCTTATAGGGTGCATCTCCTTGTTATCCATTATCATTATATTTACTTATGCTTTATTCATTATCAACTTGGTGTTTATTTTGTCAAAATCGTAATAATCATAATAATATAAATTTATTCTTTTTATGGAGGTAATCTATTTGCTAGGAAAGGGAGAGAGAACGCACGATTATATAAAGATAATGACAATAGTCATAAAACTAGAATTGCTATTTTTTTTACATTTCAGCTTTGTTTATCATATTTTAAAATTAAATATATCATACCCAACTTTCTCTCATTTTAACTCTGAGTTGTATTTAACATTTTCCACACAAAGTTTCTCTCACGCTCTACGCTTTATATGCTATTTAACATTTTAATTCACCAATTGTGGATAGAAAGTATTTTTAATTCATCACGCACTACGAGGAGTGAAGAAGTGATACACAGATATATAATAGAAAGCAGTAGACTGGCACTACTAATGTTATCAGGAACATTTGCTAACGGTACAAGTTTTAAATAATTTAAATAAACTGTCTATTTTACTTCCTCTGGCTATAAACATAATGATCATAATTTAAAGTATACATTACTGGGGTGAAGTGCCACTCTCTTCACAAGATTAGTATTTATTCTTATCTCTCATCATAAAGAAACTCTCTGTTCTATACAAATATACAATAACACACTATGTCATCCAAATTTGTGTTGCCAGTGAGAGTCTTTACGAATATGTGATTCTCCAAGAAGCGCATATGAGACCTGAATTACGTGGTCATTTGTCCGGGTGGATTTTTCTTACCTTTCCTACCCTACAAGATAGTGACTTATAAGACACATTTACACCTCACTCGTCTCGACTTGATCGAAGCGAGGATGCTGATAATTATGAAACCTTGGCCCATTTTCATGCCACCCAAAAAAAGCTTCGCACTGGAAGAGATTACTTCAATTTCCTGTATTATGGAATTTACTTACAGCATGGATAGCCCTTTTTCACGGTTAATATGCCGCTTCTCATTTCTCTCTTAATAGGATGGCAGCATATTACCGTCCTCTGATATAATATATGCTACACTATAGATAGAGTCTCTTCTAGTTCTTGTACGATGATATTCACGTTCTATAGAAGATTATAATTGTGACAGTGTGACACTATGACAGATGTCGAATGCTTCAGCTTGGTTTTGAGCTACATAGTATACTATAAAGGGCGGGAAGGATACTTAACAGGACATTTCACAGATCTCGCTTCATTTGATTCAGTACATATGTGTTTAGTGCCTCTTATAAAGTAGTATGAACTTGTAAGAGGAAGCCTACTCACGCGGTACTGTCTCACTATACTGCGATGAGTTTATGCTTGGATTCTTGTGTTTAGAGGATGGTTGTCAGATCACAGGCCGTGCGTTCTCTAGGCTCTTCATAAATGTCTCGATTAATACTCTCTCTGGATCTTTATATTGTGTTTTTTGTAATTTTGTTATTTTTCTCTGTTAATATTATCTTTATTTGATTTTTGTCATTAGCCAGCAATTAGGCGTGCGCTTTATGCCAGTGGTGTGGTATACTCGCGAGGGTCTCCTTAAAGAGATACGTATGATTTGATACATCAGGGCTGCACTGAAGGTCGAGCATTTTTTTTTGTGATAGTTCGAGATTACTTAGCTTAAGGAGAATTTCCCCTTTATTATATTTAGTAGTATAACCTTTTATTATAATATTTATTTTTATTTTCTAGAAAAATGAACACAGGATAAATAAACACATTACATACTTATACACACATACTACTCACGCTCGACTAACTGAGGCAGAACCTATTCAAGGAGTGGGATGTTGAACGCCTCAAAAAATCCATCTAACGCAAATTAACGTAAATTACACAGATGAGAACAGACGCAGGAACACTTTAAGTGAGGAGATAAAATTTAATATTGGGTATAGTATATGATAATACAGACAGATGGAAGAGAATTATCACTAACAGAAACTAGAAGGTGTGCAGCATAAGAATAGAAATAGAACATCACTTATTAGTACAGCGAACACTAAGTCTGAGTTATTAATAATATTCATATAAATCATACAAAAACTCATGTGTCACCGACACAGCAACCATATACACATACGTATACTACTATATTATAATTTAATATTAATATATAATATATATATATATCCTTAGTGTATACACGTAAGGGCACCTATTGTGCTAAAGGTGGTGGTACGCGAGTGGATATGATTTTACCCATATCTAGAGACAGCTTGCTTATCTATTACATGATAACCTCAATATATGAAAATAGGGATAAAGTACAATACCCACATCCTAGCGCCGCACAAATATAAAGGGGTTCAATTGAACTATGAACAATTAAGATTAAGGACTAGTATTTCTCTAGTTACTATTTTGGCCCTTTGAATACTCGCCCTATATTACTAACAAGCAGGTATGAAAACCAGAGCCCCCGCTACTACTACAAGATAACGAGAAGCATAGTTACACTTATATATACTCACACTCTTAACAAGGGCGAGATGATGACCTCATAGTATATAGTGATGGAATGTATATATGTAGAAGCAGGAAATAATAAGTCTTCGCTTTTAGTCCTAATATTAAATATACTCGTATACTGTATGTATATCTGTTCATAAGTATAGAGAAGAGAACCTAACTTATAGTGATTTGATGGTTTTACAAAAACTTATTTTTTATGTTATTATGTTAAAGACGGCGATTGTTGATTTTTTAGTTTATATTTTGTCATAAAGGCGAGTATCAAGAGAAACGCGTCGAAAAGATAGAATAAAGTCTAAGTATGATCTTAGAGAGAGAGATTTGTCGAAGTTGGATTTAAAAAAGATCTTATTATATATATTCTCACACAGCTATATGAAGACTTATATAACTTTACAATACCTCTTAGAAATTCCTTTAGTCGCGATCAGCGAGAATATGTAAATCGGGAAAGATTAAGCGAGAAGGCACAATTCACTTTTGAAGTTTTAATAGAGGGAGGCATAAATAGTTTGAATGGTTTAGAAGAATGAAGATTCAAGTCATATTATGACATATGAGATGGCAATAAGAGTTATATGATTGCTGCAATGGCTAGAAGAACGATCATTGATATTGAAAAGCAGGAATATCTTATAAAGTATGAGAGATAAAAACAGAAACTCTGAGTAGATACACCAACTATTGACAGATTTGAAAGAAAGCTAGATATATCACATATATGATTAATAATGACAAAGAGAAGAATGGAAACTCACCTTAGAGTGGGAGCTTTATTGTGGTAGTAGCAGTGACGCGTGCATACGTTATACTTCGGTCAAATGCTTTTATATTTATAATTATTTACGTTTGATAAAAAATATGATTTACACCACGCAAGTCTCCCCGTGTTCCTAAGGGCGGAAAACCATAAATCTGTTAATAGGAAAGTATATTCGCCAGTAGATCTTCGAGCACCGAAGCCGTATGGTAATTACTTAGAAAGTAATATCGTTGGAATTAGAAGATTCCAGATAGATCTTATAAGAAGTAAGAAGTTAGTTGAGAGAGAGGGTTTTATCAAAATGATTCTTAGAACAGAATACCAAGTGAGAGCTAATAGGGCGATAGTTTAGCAAGGATCAACTAAGCAGTAGCATTATCATATTTTTTCGGGAATATTAGGATTGGACTATAATGCCGCGCTTTCCAACACTGAGTGTTTCAAACATCTCTATGCTAAAAAACGCATCTGGCAACATCACCCGCCGAACAACGGAACAGGAAACATCACCTTCATTCCATTGATCTCCAGCGAACGCAGTTGCCATCCGCAAGATATACACCGCCTTTCTACTAATCAGTTCATACGATTTCAGGAGCATCAAGTATAGACATCACCTTTAGTGTATCCATCAGGCAACTACAATTAGAAACATTTTTTGGAGTAAGATGAGAAATAGATTAGGAGGAGGAAGAGGAATACAAAGTTCTGTCTAGAGCGTTGAAATAACAGCGTAAAATAGGAAGGCCTATTATAGAGATTGATTGGCCTTCTCAGTTTGGAGATATTAACAGCTAGAATCATCAGAGCTAATAAGTAGGAGGAAAGGATGATTTACGAATTTGATATTAATTTAGTAGATGTTTATTTGAGCAGAGGCAGAAGAGATTTGTCTCTAATAGGAGAACTGCAAGGAGTATTGCTCTACGCATTTTTCGTTTTAATGAAGTCCGCTATTGCTCGTCTGATAGAGTACTCCCTAGCATATTAATCACTGAATTTATAACTTAAGACTGTAAATATACGAAATTGGCAAGAAGTGATAAGGTTAGAAACTGTTAAAGTTAATTTTATTCCACAACCTACGATTATATAGTAGCTAATTGTAGTCATCTTAATGACTACTGAATTATGTAGGCCAGGGAACAAAGACACAGATCGAACCCATGGATTTTTGAGAAGAGCAAAAAGATTTTAGTCGCCAAGAAGGAATGATACTGCTTCATTATATAACCCTTAACAATGACAGTTCCCACGTTTATCGGCAGGATCTGAGCGTACTAAGAAGTCAAAGCAGTCTTTAATTTATTAGCTTATGCATGTAGTTTAGATAGCATAATGCAAATGCTCCCCCAATCGCTACCGATCAATAAGTGCTCATAAGAAATAACCGCATAGGGCAGTGAAATGAGAGATGTCATTTGGAGATGAAGTATTACAAAATTTAAAAGTGTATAATAATCCGATGTACTGTGGTCCAGATTTAACGTTATATATTAGATAGGTAGCGAAGTGATAGTTGAGTGTATATTTAGAGTTAGTAAAGGACTTAGTGGTGAACTAGTCCAATAGTGTTGGTTTCAATGAATTACGGTTTATGGGTAGATATCCGGTAGTAATGTGGAAGGTTTTATTAATCAGTATATTAGCTTACGCAGATGCGTTGATGATTATTGATAAAATTGATATATACGCTTCGTCCCATACATAATAATCAGTAACGAGAGCGAATATACCAACAATTCATGATTTGTTGTTACATTGAATATTATCACTTCATAAATGTAGAGATACTATCAGTATTAATGTAGAATGAGAAGATATAACATAGTCTCTGTTTGAAAATGTACAGTAAGTGTCTACATAAAATAAGGCATGAATAATCTGTTCTTAGTTTATAGGAAGAAGCACGTAGCAGAAGCATTATACGAATATTTGCGTATATGTCAGAAAGGAAGAAAGATATTTGGGTAAAAAAAACATCTCAGTAAATATTTTATATCAGGAATTTTATTTTTAGAGACGTGTTTATAGGAATTAATATTCAATAGGTACACATACTCCCTATATTACAACGGAAATTATAAAATATTAGTATTATAACTATTGGATTATATTATCAATATAATTACGGTAGATTTTAGAAAGGAACGAATTTTATTACGATACACCAAAAAATTATTTATGCTGGGTTTCCAGACAAAAGAATAAGCAAGCACTATTGAGTCAGACGGCATAGTATCCACCTATTATTGAGATGAAGAGATTAGTAGTTGGCAAGTACCTAATTTGATGTTGGTTAAAGTCAAAAGAAAGCCACGCTTGTGCAAATCTGTTTCTATCACAGTTATACCAGCATTATGCAATTTAACTTCATGACATAACGTACATACGATATACAGTACATTAGTCTTCAAACCTGTATCAAAATAATCATTTAAATAAAAATAAAATAAAAAATAAATATAAAATATAATAATAATAGATCAAAAAACCAAAAGGAGTAAATGAGAATATTTGTTGTTAACTGAAGGTGCTAGAAAATATATAAATTTTAACATATCGATACTATTTTCTTATTATAATAAAGCAATTTGATATTTATTTAAAATACTTGCACTATCCAGAAAGGTTATTTAAACATACTACACTGTATTATATTAATATCTTATTATATATATCATTAATAAATGATACTACACTATATATCATATATATATACAACTATAGCACTTATACTAACGTCTCTTACAACGAAATTGCGTACAATAATAAATAATAAAATACTTTAATTTAGTAATTACAATTAAAAAATGATATCACAAATTTTTGTATAATAAATTATATATATAATATAAAGCTGTGTGTTATGTAATTTATAATTAAGGTTTATTTTTTTCTTTCTTTTTCACTAATACTTGGTTTTATATTTTATCCAGGATATGTATGGCTCTAATTGGTGTTAGATACGGCTTGAGTTTTGAGTAAGGAGCGGAACTAATGAGCCATACTATTGACTCCCATCTATATTATATTAATGGTATCCAGATATAGAGATAAAAAACCAGAAATTAATCTGTTTTTTTACTGCATATATCAAAATCGAAAATAATACATAACTCCTGGAAAAGAGTACATGGTTGAGTAGCAGTTTTGTAAATCGACCTTAGAATTTATTAATTGAATCTAAAATATGTTTTTTTCTACTTATATATTTTTTTCTTTATACTTTTTTTTTTCAACACAGAAATTAGTGATTTCGGTCTGGAACTGGACTTGTTTTTTTTGGGAACATCCTTTATTTTCAATTTTAAATCAAATAATTTAAAGCAAAGTAATGGGTTTATTTTTATTTAAGTGCGATTTTGGATAAGATGTTTTTGTTATTAGCATTTAAGACAAGGATAAAGGAAATTGTGGTGTATCATTTCTATAAAAGTAGTCACGCTGGAAATTAAAAATTATTTTGGGGCCTGTCCAGCAAGTTTAACCCTAAAAGTTAAAGTATCGCTGCAGTATGGCCATTTTAACCGATACCGATACCGATACCCGATACCGACCACGAAAATGGCCGATACTACCGATACGAATAGCGATACCGATACTATCGGTAATCCTAATGATAATTATATTATTAATATATTATATATATATATACTAATAATATATATATATATATATATATATATATATATATATATATAACGTTATTCCATTATTATGTATAGTTTTTTCATCAGTGGGATATAATAAAATTAACTATATTTACTACAATACTACTACTACTACAATTAGGTAAAGATAAATTAAAAATTATTTAAATTATAACATTATATCTCTTATTATTATATATATAATATATATTAATATAATATATATATATATATATAATATAGTTTTTTTTATTTTTTCTTTTTTTTTTTTTATTTATTTCTATTTATATTTTTTTTATATTTTATTTTTTTATATTTATTTGCATAAGCAATTAGTGTCTATCCTGTGATTAGTTGAAATGTATCGTTTCATAACCAGATTATTTTAATTAAACCTCTTGTTGGAAATCCTCCAATAATTAATCTGAAGAGAAAAAATATATAATGTTTTATATACGCTAATTTCTTTGTATTCTTGATTTGGAAATAAGCTATTATATATGACAGGAAGATTTTCAACATAGCTAGGTCAAGTTTTTATGGAGAGGTAATTGAAAAAGAGCAGACAAAATATAACAAATTATATATCGAATTATATAATATTATGTTATCAGTATTAAGACAAATTTTTATAAATAAGAATATCAGCAGAAGCATGTGTTATTTGAATTATAAGTTATATAGGGGCGAATGGCGATTGTTGTTTAAAGTCGGAAAGGTCTAGACAGATCTTGGGCGTTACCGTCTCCCACATTGAATATGTTTCAGATATCGTAGATATAGAATTGGGAAAAGGAAGTCGATGTGTATCTTATATCATAAGGGAATTTAAGTAAGATCAACTTAATTATTACGTTTTAATACTATTTGTTATGACGATACAAATCTTTAGTGAGGTTGATTCAAATGCTAGATTTTGAAAGAGTGTGCTAAGTAAGAAAAGGATTATAGACATTATCTATTACTGGAAAAAAAGTATAAGCTATATGTAAATTCATTAAATTAGTGCAGAGAATGTTTAAAATTACTATATCCGCGTATTGGACAAACGGACTAGGTATATGGATACGAATCACACGTGTAGAAATTTGGCGGTATATTCATGTTCATCGAGGTATAACACATAATATCTAATGGTCATATCTTTTTATAAGTATATCTTACGTATGGAAAGGTTTTGCTTTGTGTGAGCTCATCTCACGGAAGGTTATTTTAGAATATAGACAGATTTTGACAAAGGATATTAGCTATGAGAGGTGAATAAGCAGTGTTTAAGTAGTTTATAGAAAGAATTCGATAAATAAAGAATATTTTCAAGAAGATATAGATAAACATTAGATATTCTCTGATGACGCGTATTTAGTTCAACTGTTTCTGTTATATATATTGACGAAATTAACCAAATTTAGTACATTTAAAAATTATTCTAAACAAAAAAAGTTCTATCTTATTGGAAAGGAAAGGTTAAAGAATGCTATTTACAAAACATTATCATATTCAGAGATATAATAAATGATATATGTTTAAGAATATAGTATATAGATTAAAGTATAGGTATGTGCTGCTAAATTGAGATGATGTATTATCTGGTTATGGAAATATTACCTAATATCAGAGTATAGGGGTACTGAGATGGTATGGACACTTACTTTGAATTAATCATATCGAAATCAGGCTAAATAAGGTTTTTATGTGTCATAAGTGAAAACAGGGAAAAGCTAGCCTACTACCCTAACTGGAGGTAGGCTTGAATGAAATTGAAAACGAGCTATTTCTAATATTGAATAAAGGACAAATTAGTATGGTGATGAATTTACATGAAGATTCATGAATGATAGGTATACATAATTGAAGAATAGTACATATTTAGGGAAGATATCCGATTATGGGTTGCAAATTTAATTGAAGACCCTTAGAAAATATTCAATTTCACTTCTAGAACTAAGTATCCGGAAGTATATGCAATTTCTTTGAGCATTAACGGATTTACAATTTATATAACACTGACTAAATAATACTCTCAAGCTAGTTTCTATGTAGGAGTAATGGTAAGGTTTTTATGTTATTAAAGTCTATATTTATCATAAAATAATTAATAATAATCATAGATAATAAAATAATGAATATATATTAATAATAATCGGTAAATAATAACACTATAATTAATTTTAAATACATAAATATATATGATAATCTCGCGAACATGATTAATTAATCACCCATAATTCTGTTTAGAGTTATACTACTATATACCTCTACTACTAATTACTTATCATAACTTACTACTAATACTACTACTTAATTAATCAAATTATTAATTAATATTATAAATTATATAGAAATAATAATAATAATGATAATAATAATAATAATAATAATAATAATGCCCCACCTGAAGACTTGCCATCCGTGGGGTATCTGTTGGGAGGCACGTCGTAATCCAACTGAGCGTGAGGCTTCGGTATGTCGTAAGTAAATACATCGCCTACTCTCTTAGGAGTTACTACCTATAATAATAATAATAATAATAATAATAATAATAATAATAATAATAATAATAATAATTATAATAATAATTATAATAATAATAATAATAATAATAATAATAATAATAATAATAATAATAATAATAATAATAATAATAAATTCAAAACTTTTTCTTTAAATTAAAGAAAAATAATAATGATTAATAATATATTATATATAATTATTTAATATTAAATACTTAATACTATTATATATATAGTTATATAATATTATTAATTTAATTAATATATATATTTAAAGCTAATTATATTAATTATTTAATAAAAAAATTAAATTAATAATAATTATATAATTATAAAAGAAAATAATCATATTATATAAATATAATAGAAGAAAATCTTCCATGATATCGTACCTTTTTACTGGGTGTTCTCTGCTGTTGTTGGGGTAAAGAATTACCCCTCTGGAGCCCAGAGTTTCCCCCAGAGCTAAGATTATGCACCCCAGTCAAAGTTGAAGTTAAACCTGACCCTGTGTCATAGCAGCCGGGTACAAGATTGAAATTTTATTAAGATGAAAGGACCCCACTGAGAGTTTTAATATACTTCATCACAAATATAATAGAAAAAAGAAATCTAGGAATTTAATTATATTACTGGTTATATATAGATTTATTATTACTGTTTATCGATTAACTAAGCGTAATAATATAACTGTAAATTTACTTAATCTACACTTACATATCATATATAATAATTAATTATATTGCATACTTCTTTAAAATTAAATATTGAATATACTTTCTTAAATCTCTAACATTTTACATATATAATATAATATATAATACATAAATATATAATAAATAAATATAATTGAATAATAATATACAATAAATAAAATCAAAAATAACTTATATTTATTATGTCAATAATTGTATATTACAATATATTATAATTAAAAAATTAATTAATTTATATATTATAATAAAAACGAAAAAAAAATGCATTGGATTAGAGATAATGGGGACCCTCTATCATGGTAAGGTGTATATGAGATATTAGTATTATATTTCGTCCTTTGTAGCCCATAATTAAATTATATTAAAAATACTATTTAATAATATTAATTATATTATAATATATTAAATAATTAAATAATAATACAATATAAATAATATTAATACAATATTTAAATAATTAATATATATTATAATAATTTAATTATCAAATTAATTAACATTATATATTATCTCTAGAATATCAAGTAAATATAATACCTGCATATATTATTAACACTGATTATTCTAAAGTTGGGCTGATTATTCTAAAGTTATATTAATTAAATATAATATATTATAATATATTAATTATATCAATATAATAATATATAATAATAATAATATATAATAACTTAAATCTAATACTATAGTCATATTAATGAGAATATTAATCTCTTAGTATTTTTACATATTATATAATATATATAAATAAGTATTAATACAAAATTAGGAATAATTAATTATTAATTAAATACTAATATTAGTTAATATATATATATTACTAACGATTATAATAATTATAATAATTATATTAGAATAATTTAAAATTAATAATAATCAATAATAATATTAGACTAAAACTTTATTAAGACCCCCATACAAAAATTTTAAGATTTACTTGCATTAAAATAGATATATACGGGATAGAGCATTATTATAATATTTAGAATTTTTTAGTGAACAATTATAATTAGCTAATTAGGTCGTACTCACTTGTGGAATTAATAATGCATTACTAGGTAAATCGATCAAATGATGAGAATACGAATTTTTAATTTAGAAATAATCTTAGTACAAGTTACGAAAATTGTAAACATGAAAATAAAGTTGTTACTTGATATATTAAATATTAATAAAGGAAATTCGTCTTACACTAATAATCCTTCATGCGGATCTGCGGATGCGGATAGTATCCGAGTCGCCAATATTTACCTGCCTCCCTCTAAGGGAACAAAGCCACCAGCCTTCGAGACCCGCTGTGTTCTGTTCAAGCACCGTAAGCAGATCACCTTTACAAAACGCAAGTTCATCCGGTGATGTTCCGTCAATAATCAATTGTCGTACAAGGGCTAGCGCAGAGCTTACAACTATCAATATGCTGAAAGAAAAAGTAAAATAATTATTATTATTATTATTTATTCATTATTAAAAAAATTAAATTTATAATAAAATTTAAATTAATTATTTCAGTTAATTATTAATTTATTTATTTATTTAAAGTTATTTTTTTATATTATTAACATAAATTTTATTAAAGTTAAAGTAAGTATTTCATATGTTATAGTTTTGTAGATAAGATTTGTATACAGTAAGTAGTAGTCAGTGATATCTATTTAATTTATATATTTAATTAAATATTATTAATTATGATATTTATATTATTATGTTAATTATTATTATTTATATTATTATTATTAATTTAATTTATTATTAATCATTTTATTAATTATCTATTATTATTTTAATTATGATTTTGTTTTTATTATTTATTATAGTAACCTGGTTATCCATCCCGATTGAATGGATTCTCATTTAAATATGATATGATCATTTATCATTATATACCTTATTATAGAGGAAAGACGCACTTCGGCTAGCAATCAATTAAATAATAATCATTATATTTAAACAATCATTATTATCTATTATTATATTATTATTATATTATTTATTAATTAATTATTATTTTATTATTATTATTATATAATTACTTAATTATTTATTTATTCTTATATCCGAATTTGTTCAGTAATCTTGGAAGATAAAAGGAAAGCTCATTCATCACTAAAAAAATTGTTTTACTGATATTTAGCTTTAAATTTCTCAAAATATATCTATTATATTATACTATATATATAATATATATAACTATAATTATATTATATTATATATATGTGTAAATATATAGATATATAATATATTAATTATATTATATATATACATATATATCATATAAAAAGATATGAAAAGGAAGTTCTTTATCTAATTTTAATTTTTAATTATTTAGGGTTTTAACCATTTTAATATACTGGGTACTATATTATACTTTTCATCTTGGATCGGCTGATTCGATATAATTAGGGTCAGGATTTGGGAAAGTTGAAGCTATATCATGTCAAGTTTTCCTTTGGCTCCTACGCTTAAGACAAAGGAAACAAAACTTCTGGGGAATTATAGCGACCAAACAAGATGATAACCATTTAAAATGTTATACGTATTATATACGTATCGGGCTTTTGTGACTTTCCTTACTGCGTGTATAATGATCCTTTCATACAAACTAACAATTATATATATATTAATCATATATACCTATATATGTCCAAACCTAAAAATTTATGTTCAAAAATTTTGTGGATTTTTGTGAACATATTTCATATTTAGGTGTATTTATTTTGAGGTGTTTAATATTTTATATAATGAGGGTACGGGGTGGGCGAGTTGGATGAGCCTTTTAATAAACAGCATCACTTCACTCTGGGACCTATATATACTTTATATTATATATATTATACCCGTATAAAGTCATGTAACTGGGGGAGAGTTTACCACATTCGAAAGTCCATCCCCTCTCAGGAGAAGATTTTTATTTTTATTTGGTATGAGTAGTATATGGGAGTACTACAGAGGAAGAGAGGGAGAAGAAAGGAGATGGTATGTAGCCAATTTAGATAAAGGGACGGAAAGAGACCATTCAGACGAAAGAGGAGCACAAAGAAAATAAATGAGAAAGACTAAAGGAGTTCCGGAGGAGAGAGAGAGGAGAGAGAGAGAGAGAGAGCAGGAGAGATGGAGAAGAGAAGAGTACACGTTTACATCTGCTATGCATTCAATATGTAGCCAGAAGTATGAGATAGATGCGAACAAACAAGGAGAGAGTATCAAGTTCAACTGCAAGTTTCTAGATGAAACATGTTATTTAAGTAGTTATATATATTCCTAAAAAAAATTTATCTACAAAGATGATTTACAATTTCGCAACAATCTTAAGTAATTCATTTTAATTATAATTTCAATGTAAGAGTAATTTATAAGAATTACAATTATGCTTCAATATTTGATAGAATCTAATGGTGTGAAACGCAAATTTATAATTTTAAAAATATATTGTCAATGGAGCAACATAGCTTTAAAACAGATATATTCTACCGTTAAAAAGCTAAATATTTTCTGAGATTATTTTAAGTATGTTAAGACGATATAGATTCTAAGAATTCACGAAGGTAATCTAAAACTGCGAAGAAGGGTCTATAATGTTCATCTCCTTCACGTTAACTCATCGCACATGAGATTTGTTGATCTTGTGGTACGTAACAAATGCAGGTCAGAAAATTTTCGGTCATCATGTATAGACTATTTTAGATAGGCAGTAAATTTAATAGACGACATTTGAGCAACAATCAAGCTCAAACAGCAGAGAGATGCTCGAGCGCTTACGATATAACACTTTTACACAGTTAGGTTCTTGCACAATATTATTTATACTTGTCACATAAAAAGATTATTGAAAAAAATATCTTTCATAATGCTTTAAATAATTTATTGGAGGACATTTTTGTAGTCTATTTTGTTTCTCCAAGAAAGATCGATATACTATTAGGGGCTAAGTTTCTGTGTGAGAGTAGGAATAGGATCTCGTTTGATCATATTTGGTGTCCCATATTCATCTCGAATCCATTTTATTTCCCAGTATAGTTTGGGAATAAATGCATATTGTCCACCATCCAAATTAAAGAATAACTAACGGGATTACATTAATTAAGAATAACAGAATTCTTTAAACATGTAGAACGATCCACGCGTAAAATCTTGCGCTACTATCATCCAATATAGGGGGGATATTTCACAACTTTCTTCCTGTTTCAATCGCTGGATAAAATGTGAGTAGAAGCTTCGTCATATTTTTAGTTTTTAGTGTGATCTCGGTTGGTCATCTCTATTTGTTTAATCTGGACTATTCCGGACAAGTCTCTGGGATTAAATCTTTCACCGTAAACGAGAATGACTGATCATTACGAATTGTACGTATTATCCTACACAAATTAGAATGTTGTGGTTAAATATACTTAACTTTTAACATTGGTTATTCGCGACAAGAGTATATGATTAGAGTATGGGAATTTTTTATCATTCTCTTCTCCTACCGTTGGACGCTGTATAATTAGCTTACTCTTGTTTTACCACATATCTCAGTTTTTTATCTATTTATCAACTTTCAATCCGCATAAATACATAATGATCGTATCATAAAAAGAACACTCAAATTCAAAATAATTATATTTTGTTGCCTTTTTTACATCTAGCCGGCGATTGCTAATTATATAACCTTAGTACTGGCTCGTAATTAAGCGACTTTAAGTTTAAAATTATTATCTTTCTATTCAACTTATATATAAATAATTTATCTTCCCCACCTGTAATTGAACAAGCAAACATAATGTTTTATTATATTATTCTCTAAAGATTGCGAGAAAAGGAAAAGGGAAGTTTTGTACATTGTCATTTATTTATATGAATTTAAATATAGTTTTTCCATATCGCGCACAATATTAATTTTAGCTCTTCTTGGGTTTTTTCTCTCTTTCTGCACAAAAAGTTGAAATATCACACTCTTCGTCTATATACAGAGCACAAAGAGAGAGTACTAATTATTTTGTTACCTCTCCTGATGTAAAACAGTTCCATATTATTTAATATAATTTAATTTCTTAGTTTAATTACATAATACAAATATAATTAAATTAATTTTTTACTCCTGACAAAAGTAACGCACCATTATTATACTTATATATGAAAAAAGTTATATTCAGGTCTAACACACTCTTTTCTACCTTATGTTAGCAATCAATGTTATATTAGTAAATTATATTTAATAATATAGGTCTTAATTATCGTTCACTATTCTTTTACCATATAGCACTATTTTTAAATTAATATATCTATTTATCTTATTATACTATAATTATGACACAATTATGATTAATATCCCATCAAAACTATTATTATCACATGTTAATTATATCATTCACTTTACTTATGTATAGCTTAATCCATATATAAGAAAACAATGTAACATTTATGTGTAACTGTAAGTATTACAATAAATATAAAAATCTGACATGTGCTTATTATAACATAACATTAAGTGATTAAGTATACGTACACACTCTACATACACACACACACAATCTGCATGTTTGACACTGGGATGATTTCTGGAATTGTTATAGTCGTCGTCATAAATAAGAAAGAAGAACATTCCCAAGTCGATCGGTGCCTATTACTCTGGCCCTTTCATTGACTACTGCTGACCCACCTGTACATCCGCCAGCTGACTAACACACGAGATAAACGTATTTTTTTTTACATATTAAAATCTTAATTTCAAATCTGCATATATTAACTGTAAGTACTATACATTCATTAATAAAAACTGATGCATACCCATTGAACAGTCTCAATTTAATTACTATATTATAATATATTTTTATTTATCCTTATTATTATTCATTATTAATTATTGTTATTCATATTATTATTCATTATATTATTATTATTATTATTATTACACTATACACCATAAATAAGATTTATTATATAAACTAATAAAAATTTATTACTATATAAATTAAAAAGAACAATAATAATAATTCTATTTAACTAATATTAATTATTTATTTATATATATATATTATTTAAATTATTATTTATTATTAATTTAATAATTAATTATTTATTATTAATAAAATACTTACCAATAATTAAATGTAACAATTAATCTCAACTCGAAAATCCTTTTATTATTTAACTACGGCAAGGCTGCAAGTAAAATATAGGTTAATTAATAAAATATTGTATGTACTTATATACTATTAGTTAATATAGGATATCATGTATGTATTTATACGACTACATTGGCTAATTGAATCATGTACTTTTGAAAGGTAAATTGAAGTGTTCTTTAATTGGTTGTTATATATAATTTTGAATAGTATTATATGTAGTGTTATATATATATATATATGTATTAGGATTACTACATGTTATGTATATACTGATAATGTATGTAATATGAATAATGTATGTATCGTATTATACCCTATGTTTATTTATAATGAATATATATAATGGTATAGTAAATCCTGTGTAACTTATTATATACTAAGTAATAGTAATGTATGTTATTCAATATAGGCCCTCTGTATGGTACATAGATTATGTTCATTAGCAATATAATTAGAAAAATAAAAAAACACGTTAAATTATTATTGAGTATCATATTATAAGATTAATTATTCGTGTTGTATCGCGTGTAGACTAATGGCTATCGATCGAGTACAAATAACGGTGGGCGACGTGTCTTGCGTGATTAGAATGCTACAAAGATGTTATGACCCCTCGAATTAAATGTACCGTAGATGTAATCATTTATTTTATTTTATTATTTTAAAGTAGTTAGTATTAGATGACTTGGTACAGTGAAGACAGTGGGTCAAAGTGAGAAGTTAGGGCGGACCTGTATATTAATTGGGTTAGAATACATCTTATAAGCTTTATTTATATTATATCTATACAAGTAAGATTTTTTATTTTATCTGTAGGGTAGCGGTAAATTTTATTGTGACACTACCACCCCGATCTTTATAAATTAGTCTATATATATCCAAATCAAATAAAATAGCTATATATATATGTTACTATATATATATTTATTATGTATATTTCATGATTTATGTGAAAACATATAACTTAAATGAGCATGCATAATGTAAATTTATGAAACTTATAGTAAAACATTCTCTCAACAAGTGTATTGCTGAGGTACTATTTGGCAAATAATAGAATTGATAATATTTATGGTATACTATTATATTTTTAGATCTACATTCGAAATTTCTTACATTGTGAATAGGATTAATTATAAATAGCTAATGAACCTTTAAACACGGATCTTTGTCCCCAATGAGAGTATTTCCTTAAGATATAATCAGTATTAATAATTTTAAATAACGACTATATAATGTATGGAATAAATGATTTCTTAATAATCACGCAGTTGTTGCGGGTGAAACAGGGAGAGTTGCTAATATTTGTGGTAGCTTCCATATATTTGGGAAGATAAGCTAATTTTAATAATGTAAGTGATGGAAATTCCAAAATAGGATGTCATATGTATTGCTGCAATCAATAAAAAAGGATGTTAGGCAAATAAATATATATATCGACCCTCTGTTTAGGAATTCCTCATAAGGATGGTAAGAGATCAATAAAACATGAGCAAAGGAGGAGGAATCTTTGACAAGGATAAAAGCCCTGGTCCAAACCCTTCCGGATTCTACCCCCTGCTCCGAACCCTTTTGGTTGTGACTCCGAATTAGCAATCCTGGGTAAAAGAAAAGAGAATTATCGTCAAAAATAAGCACAGAAATTTTCCCATTTGGTATAGAACGGCACCGCACAGCACCAAGAGGTTGTTCACCAGCATTGCACCACACCACCAGTCATGTTTCTCACCAGTACGTAAGTCAACCGCATAATATAAAGCCTAGTACATGCTAGGAATCTTATGGAGGGGGAGGAACAGCCCTACGAAAGTGTTTACGAAGTAATTTCCTAAAAGTTTGTAACACTTAAACAACAATTTTAGGTTTTCGAAAATATAAATTGGTTTCTTGTTTTCCATTTCCAATGGGAAACAGTTTTCTGCAAACCTTTCTGAAGCAAAGAAAACATTTGGCAAACATCTCGAAAACAATGAAAATTTTTCGATAACATTTCAGAAACAAAATGTTTAGCAAATCCTTCGGAAACAAATATCTATCATAAACCTTTCGGAAACAAAGGTAATAAATATGTACTAGCGAATGCAACTTATAAAGTTAACTTAAGTAGTATATATGCGAATAGAAAGAGCTTAGGTTGAGTCAAAATATATGTAAAAGAAAGAGGAAGATTCAGGAAGAAAGAAGAGAATATCTTAATACTATAAATAAGTATAGATCTAATTGTCATAAAAAATTATATAAAATATATAAGAAGAATTTATGTGTACGAGCAAAACATACAGCTCTGAAAACAGAAACCATTTAACAAAATAAATATGAGCAAAGAGATAAATTTTGTTCTACTCGTCTTCCTTTTAAGCAAAAAATAAGAGAAAAAATGATTTTTTAAAACCTTTTTCACTAAATGGATATATCTTAGGTCATATTACCATGTTCTCAACGCAGTGAAATAAATATATTATCGTTTTAAAGCAATACTAAGATATTGAATTATAGTGCTAAGTACATTTAAAATTAGTGTGAGTAAGATATATGAAACATGGTAGATGTTTTTAATAGGATAAGGATGTAGTTGATCATCACGTTACAGCTACATGTAAATCTTCATGATAAGATAATGAATTTGTAGATAATAACTCTACAGAAAGGGTATGTATTCAGGAAGTTCAAGAATTAAAAGGATAAGTTAAAATTAGCTATCCCTCATCTATATATATACTATTTATACATATATACCTATATCTACTATATTATCATACTATAATACAATACCACTACCTCTATCACTCCCCTAACCCCCCTCACCCTATAATATATATACCCTATAATCACTACTATATCATACATATATACCTCACCCCCCCCCCATATACTCTACTCCTATTCTAATATCTACACAGTAATTACCTATTATAATATATAATATACTCTACCTACTTATTACATATATACAGTAATAACATAAACAGTAATTATACTTAATAATATTTATATATTATATATATATAAACATATATATATATATATTATCATTATATATATAAATATATATATATATATTAATATTGCTAATATGTACTATATATACTATATACTATACTATATATACCTATATATATATATACCTATCCTAAAGTATATAAAAATCCTATATTATATCCTATATATATCCATATACCACTTTATATATATATATGTATTATTTATATAATACACATATATATATATACACCCAATATATTACCCCCTACTACCGCATATCTGCCAACCTATATATATAATATATATATATATATATAATATATATATACTATAAATATATATATATACTATATTATATATACATATATACTATATTATATATATATATAATACTAGTATATATATATATATATAATATAACTATCAATCTATATATATATATATATATTTCACTCACCCACTAACTTACTATTGTAAGGGCTTACATCTATTATATATATATATATATATATATACTATATTAATATATATATAACTATACCTCACTCTCTATATATCCTATATTACTATACTACTACTCCCTACCACACAACGGAAGAAATTTATCCCAGTTATATTTTCCGCGCCTTCTGAAACGCAAACACTAAGTCAGCCTCAGCACACACAGGCAGATGAAAAAAACGAATGCAGCAATTTAATACTAGACACACACAACAACAAAATGCAAACGACCTTCTTCATCCTAGTGAAGAAAACAAGTTAAGTAAGTATAATATGTTTAATTGTTTTAGTACATAGAAGTTCTCACTAACACACTCCCAAACCCCTCATGCAATTCATGTATCCAAACAGACACGCAGCAAAACTCCTAAATTTCCACCTCATTGAGTTTACCATTACTACGACAGACACACGTATTGCGAAAACTACCCACCGTCGGACACACCAGATACCCTTTCAACACGCTCACTTGCTCTCACCACGCATCCTTTTAGCTACTCTTTCTTGCAATTACTGCTAATCTCCGTTCTCTTGATAAGTCCGCGACCTTACCTCATTATTTACGATATTTTTACCCATGTGAGTTTGCTAATGGAAGGCGACTCAGTCAAGTAAGGTACCTAACTCCACAATCCTGGCGAACACCATTGCATATAATGATCTCCATTTATTACTACTTATCCTTTACAGTGGACACACAGGTTCAGCAATGGAATCACTGATAATAGCTCATCACCTAGGTGAAATGGTTCCCACGATCTAACGACGACACACATTCCTCACCGGATTCATCAGCCTGAGCAAGTAGATAGTCTTTAGAATTCTTCTATACCAGCGAAAACCTGAACCTTCTCCCAGCCGAAAGAGTTGTTATCACGTGGTTGTCGTAATATAGCACCACAAAAAGAAAGTTGTTGCAGTATTTTCTCATAAATGTGTCACTGATAAGGACGCAAGTACATCTTCTTGACATCCATTGCTGAGCACTGGGGAACACGATATCTAGAATGATTTAAATCATTAACAAAACACGGGATTGGTTGCATTAGAACGATTTTGAGTCAGCACTAACGATGGGTGTTAGGAAACGTTTCGACTGACTTCGAAACTTCAAAGCTGTTGCTGTTCAAATGAGGACGGAAATTTTGGGCGCGTTAAAGTAAGTGATTTGGGTTGAAAGATTCGCCATTGGCCATAAAATACAAATTCTTAGATCACGGAATACAAGACAATGGGAAGATGATTGACTACCACATATAAAATTACTGCAGAGGGGGTCTAGCAACCGAAACCAGTAAAACGCGATTTGCTCGATACGACTACCGACAACCAGTAAAGTTTAGGATATAAGAAATGGAGCCAGCATCTTAGTTAGAGGAGGATGCTAGAAAGAAAATTGTTTACATCAACCTTGGCCAGATATCATATGTCGAAATTATTCTAAGAAGTATTTTGGAAGTCAGAATGGCCCTGAGACTGCACGGGTCTAATGTGCTCTTTTACAAACGGTTCCAAGACGTATGCGTCCTGGAACTCAACCTCTAACTGTATTGAGATAGGAATCTGCAATAACCGCATATTCCAGGAATGATATTCTTATGTTTGACAAATATAACTTACAAAAACACTGCAGCCCCGAGAAGATTATAACAATTCTTAGGATTGATATTAATTTTTCTTAGAGATACTCCTCCTCGTAGAATTGCTTTCCATGTCCCAGGATCATTACGCCATGTAAGATTGATGGCGGAACCCTTGTATTGTTTTAAAATATTCCTTTTTTGAAGGCAATTTTTTGCTAAATCGTAATGAGATGAAAAGTAACTCAAATATATTAGTTTTTATTGTTAGATACACTAAAAATACTGGTTTGAAGCTCCTTTTGCTGCCTACGCACCTAATCAAGACTTTTAATTTATTAAAAATATTGTGGAATATGAAAGTATTAACCCAGAAATATAGAAAGTCGAGTTGAACAAGTTAAAAAACTGATATGGTATCTAACCCCAGAGAAAATTTCATTATCATTCTTTGATAAAAATTTATCATTCTATACAAAAATAAAAATGATCGCCGCTACGCAGAAATTTGAAGAGCAAGACAAATTGGATGTAGGATTGGACCTGACGTGTACAAATTAATACAGATTAGATTCATGATTTAGCTGGTAAAGAGTTAGAGTATTTTGTAACTCCAGAAACACAAATATTCTTCAGAAGGTTCAATTTTAATACGACATTCATAGCTACGGACTCTTCTACGCGGTCAAATAATAACGAATTTGATGTGGCCTTACAATTGGTTGAAAAGAGGAAAGTATTCAATGATATTGCAGAAAGGGTTATTAAATTAATAACTAAATATCATTACTGCATGATAAAAAATGAAAGTCAAGAGGCGATTCATATGGAGGAATGTTCCAGAAAGAAGATACGGACCCAAACGAGTGTTTTAACAACTTGCGAACATAGATATTTTTTTAATTTTAAACACAGTGGCGTACAGCAGATAAAAAATAATTTATAATAAATGTTCAAGGAGAATTTAGAGAACGATACTGTTTTAAAAATTAAAAGATGTAGGAGGATATAAAAAAATGTTTCAATATAAATATATGAAGAAGATGTTGAGATAAGTATATCAAGTTATTTATAATAGAATTATATACGATATGAAGAACTATCTATATTCAACCTATATTAAGAGAGGAGAGCACCTGAAAGAAAGAGTACCATAGCAAGAAGAGAACACGGATGACCAAAGAGAAATATGGCGAGAAAAGAAAATCGATCAAACAGAGAGGGATTCAGTAAAGAGAGCAAAATTGATTAAATAAGAGATTTAAAAAAAAGCTCACCCAGGCAGAAATCTCAATGGGCATATGACCCGACAATTAATTAAAAAGGTGTTCACCAGATAGCGTAAAGAACATGCTATCAATAATTGTAATAGAAGAAAAAAGAACTGCAAAACGCACACTGCAACGAACTGGGTGATAGAAAGAAATGAGATGAGAAAAAGAAATGAAATGAAGATGATTGAAAGAAAAAGACAAACTTATTATGGGACTAGGTATTAACAAAGAACGTAAATTTATAACATAACGCGAAAATGAAGAATAAAAAGAAGGAGGCCAACATATATAGGAGGGGGAAAGGGAAATAAATAACAGCTTCCAGAGAAAAATATAAAAATTCATAGAATTCTTCAGGGATGAATGGGAGATAGCTTACAAACGAGTGACTTGGAGACTTTCCATTATAATAGGCTTTAGTGATGAAGATGAAAATTCAAAGAAGTGATGTATGTTCTTTGCTTTTCACGTCCATGTGAAGAACAACAAGTCCGATAGAGAAGAAGAATGAGAAAGAGAAGATGAGAAAGATAATAGAAAAACAACCAATTGAAAGGAAAACTATATGAAATGAGAACATGTAGGGAAAGAGAAGGAGAAAAGAGAAGAGAACAAGATAGAATATTTTATGAGAAGATAAAGAGAGAAAGGAAGATAAGAAAAGAAAATAGATTTGCGAAGAAAAATGAAGAAAGAAAGAGAACAAAGAAAGAAGAATGAAGAAGAGGAGAAATGAGGAGAATGACGGTAAGGCTTTTCAGAGTAAGAAAGAAATGATAATTTGGATGAAAAAGGAGAATCAGGGAAGAGGAGAGTAAAAAAAAATAATAATTTGAGAAGAAGAAGGGAAAAAAGAAAAGAAAAGAAAAAAGAGAGAAGAAGAAGAAAGAAAATGAGAAAGAACGAAGAAAGAAGAAGAAAACAAGAGAGAAAAAAAGTGATAAAGAGAAAGAAGAGAAAAGATAAAGAAGAGAAAAGAAAAGGAGAGAGAAGAAGAATGAATTAAAAGAAAACAAAGGGAAGAAAAAAGAAAATGAGAAAAAAGATAATGGAAGAGAAGGGAAGAGAAAAAAGAAAAAAATGAAAACAGAAAAAGAGAAGATGAAAAAAAATGAGAAAGAATTGGGAAGAGATAGATGAAGTTGAGAATAAGAAAAAAAAATTGTAAGAGAGTAGAGATGAAAAGAAAATAAGAAAAAAACATTAAAGAGAAAAGAAAAATATAGAAAGATGAAAAAAAGACAGAAACGAAAAAAGAATAGAGAGAAAAAAAAGAAGATAAAACATGAGAGAAAAAGAGAAGAAAGAAGAAAGAAGGAAGAGAGAAGAGTGAAGAAAAGAAGAAGAAGAGAAGAGAATGAAGAAAGAGAAAAAAGAAGAAAAGAGAGATGAGAGAAGGAAAAAAAGAAAAGATGAGAGAAAGAAAGAAGAAAGAAAAAAAAGAAAAAAAAGAAGAAAGAAAGAAGGAAAGAAGAGAGAGAAGAGAGAGAATATTTTACATTAAAGTATTCGAAGAAGAGAACAAGAAAAGAGAAGAAAAGAAATAAAAGAGGGAGAGCGAAAATAAAAGAAAGACGAAGAAAGAAAGAAAGAAAAAAAAGAAAAAATGAAAGAGAGAAGAACAGACAGACATGAGAGACAGGAAAGAATTGGAATAGTATTCCTGCACAAATTCGAAGAAAAGAGATATTATAAAAAAAGAAACAAAAAGAATAGCAAGGCAAATCATAAGTTCTGAGAGAAAAAGAGGAAAGAAAAGAAAAAAACCAAAGATAAAGAATATGAGTTTGAAAAGAATGAAAGAGAGAATGAAATGAAGAAAAGAATAAAGAAAGATGAAGAGAGAAACAAGCGATGTATATTACAGAATTATTATAAAACAAAACGAGAAGAATAAGAAAAAGAAAAAGAAGAAAGAAGAGAAGAAGAAAAGAAAAGGAGGGAAGAGGAGAAGAGAAAGAAGAAAAAAGAAAGAAAGAAAAGGAGAAGAGAGAAAAAGGGGGGGTTTGGGGGGAAAAAAAAAAAAAAAAAAATGGGGGCAAAAAAAAAAAAAAAAAAAAAAAGAGATGAACAGTTTGGGAGAAAAAATTAGAAAAAATAAATTGAAAGATAAGAAGGGAGAGAAGAGAAAAAAAAGAACAGAAAATGAGAAAAAGAAGAGAAGAAAGAAGAGATAAAGAATAGAAAGAACAGATAAGAAAAACTAAAAAGAAAGAATGAGAAAAAAGAAGAATGTGAAAAAATGTAAGAGATGAAAAAGAAGGAAATGAAGAAAGAAGAAAAGAAAAGAGATAGAAGAATAGAAAAAGAGAGAGACGGAGAAGAGAAAGAGAAAAAAGAAAAAACAGAAGAAGAAAAAAGAAGAAAGAGAGAAGAGAAAAAGAGAAAAATAAAATAAAAAAAGAAGAAATAAAAAGAGAAAGATAGAGAGGGAGAGAAAAAAATGGAAGAAAAGGAATAGAATGTGATAGAAGAATGAGAAGAGAAATAAAAAAAGAAATGGCAGAAGAAAAAAAAGAATGAAAAAAAGAAAAAAGAAAGAAGAAGGAAAGAGAAAAAAGAAGATAGTGGAATAAAGAGAAGAGGAAAAAGAGAAAAAAAGAGAGAAAAGAGAAGGAAAATGTGAATTGATGGTTACGAATGAAGATGAAGATGAAAGAACAAGAAATAAAAAAAGAAAATAAAAGAAAGAAAAGAAGAGAAAAAGAAAAAGAAAAAAAAAAAGAGAAGAGAAGAGATGGATAAAAAAGAGTTAAAAACGAAAAGCAAAATTACAGAGAAAAAGAAGAAGAGAGAAATAAATGTAAAGAATGAAAAAAAGAATGATAAAGGAAGAAGGAGAAAAGAAGAAAAAAAAAAAAAAAAAAAAAATAGGGGAGAATTAAAAAAATTAGAAAAAAAAGAGAAAGGGGAAAAAAGGGAAAAAAAAAAGAAAAAGGGAAAAAAAATAGGAAAATGTGAAGGGGAAGCAAAACAAAAGAGATGACGCTGTGGCGCGGACGAGTAGTTGAGGGCATGAGAAGAAGAAGAAGAGAAAAGATTGAAATAGAAAAAAAAGGAAGAAAAAAGAAAAAGAAAAAAAATCTTAAAAAGAAGTAAGAAAAGAGAGAGAGAAAGAAGGTGAAAAAGAAAGAAAAAAGAAGAGAAAAAGGAAGAGATTGAGAAGAGAAAAAAAAAGAAAGAAGAGAAATAAAAAAAAAGAAAGGAAAAAGAGTCGACAGGAGTACTTAAGGTTAGCAAGAAATTGAAAAAAGAAATGAATAAATGGAGAGAGAGACGAGAGGGAGAAAGAGAAGAAAAAAAGACTGGAGAGAAAACAAAAAAGAGAGAAAAATGGAGGAAGAAAAGAAGAAAAGAGAGAATATAACTTTTCATTTCGTATAATGGAAAATAAAGAAATGAACAATAAAATAATGAGGAGAAAGAGGAAAAAAAAGAAGAGAAAAAATGAAAAAAATAAGAACGGAGAAGAATGATAGAAGATATTAAAAAAGTATATAAGGAAGAAGCAATTTAAAAGAAAAAAAAAAAAAAAGAGAGAAAAGAGAAGAAAAAATAAAAAAAAAGAGAGGAAAAGATGAGAAGAAAGAAAGATCCCATTCTGAAGAAAAAAGAAGGACGAAAAAGAAAAGAAGAAGAGAAGAAAAAAAAGGAAGAAAAAAAGAAGAAAAAATGAAAAAAGAAGCAAGAGAGAGAAAAGAGAGAGAAGAAGAAAGAGAAAGAAAAAAAAAGAGAAGAGAAATAAACAAAAAGAGGAAAAAAGAAGAAAGAAAATGGAGAAAGAGAGAGAAAAAGAGAAAGGTAGAGAGAAGAGAAGAAGAAATGAAAGAAGAGAGAATGAAGTAGGAAAATGCTGGAAAGTGTAGAAAGAGAGTGAGAGGAAAAAAAGAAAAGAAGGAGAAAGAAGAGAAGAGAAAAAAGAAAGAGAAGGAGAAAGAGAGAAAAAAAGCGAAAAAGAGAAAGAGAAGAGAGAAAGAAAGAGAAAAGAAAATAAGAAAGAAGAGAGAAAAGAAAAAGAAGAAAGAAAGAATGAAGAAGAGAGAGAGAGAAGATTGAAAAGAAGAATAGAGAATTTTGAGAATGAAGATGATGTAGAGAATAGATGATAAAGAGATAATGTATACGAGAAAAGGAAATTGGGGAAAGAAGAAAAAGAATAGATATAAAAATAAAGATACAGAAGATAGAAAGAGAAAAAAGGAGAGAAACCAAAAAATACAGAGGAAAAGAGAGGAAAGATTAAGAAAGAGAAGAATAAAGGAACAGAGAAAGAGATATGAATGAAAAAGTGAGAAGGACAGATAACAAAAGAGATGAAAAGAGAAAGAAAAGGAAAGGAGGGAAATGAGAGAAAGAGAAGAGAATAGAGGAAAATGAAAGGAGAGAAGAAAAATAGAAAGAGAAAGATAGAGAAAGAAGAGAAGAAATAAGAGAGTAAAAGGAAGGAGAAGGGAAGAAAAAAAAGAAAGAAAGAAAGATTGAGAATGAAGAAGAAAAAATGAGAAAAAGAAAAGAAGAGACACTCAGACTTTATTTATATCGATTTTCGGATGTGTGCTCGCCTTATCTGTTGTTATTTGTGTGATTGATATTTCCTGTCCAGTAAAGTGGATGTTTTGTGAGTTTATGGCGCGCCGACCATTGCAGCGGCGTGGGTTCCTGCGTCTTAATCTTTTTCATTTGGCGGTTTTTCTTGCGGCCTTAATTTTGTGTCTTGGGGCTTTTATGGTCCCACCCGGACTGTTAAAAGAGGTGGAATATCTCTTTCACATTGAAACCTAACACCAGATTCGTGTGAGTGAATTAAACCTTATTAGGTATGTATCCCCGTTCAACTTTAATACAATACAGAAATGTACCTTTCGAATTCAATATCCCTGGCATTCTGACCAATATCTTGACCCTACGAATACTTTATATTGAAAGACTAAGTTAGGTAAAGAATAGATGGTGTTCATTCACAGGAATCACGATCACATAGTATCAGCCGAGTACCAAAATTTCCGCTGGTATAACGTGTTTTAATCCAACTTGTCAAGTGTTTTAGTGAACCATCTCTAGGTACGATACTGCGAAGTTACCTTATCGTATCATGAAACTTTCCTAAATTTATTCTCGAGAGCGAAGCTGAGTCCATCTGCTAATCATGTAGTATATTACTAATTTAAAAGATGTAGAGAACCATAGAACCCATGCTGGTAAATCTAAAAAATACCAAATATGAATTAATGGACGTGTAAACGGTTATATATTCTCTCCTAAGGAAAGACTTATTCTACCATCATGACCCCGCAATCAGGTTATAATATCTACACCTGAAATTTGGGCTCTTAATGTTAAAAACGTGTTTTAGCCACAACTACGGCCAAAAGGCCTATCTTTTAAAATTACTGGGCACGCTTATCTTTAATATACGTAAAGTGAAATATCCCCTATCTCCCTTTTAACCATATGGAATAAGAATTCTTTGACCGGATACAGCGGGAAATATCAATCAAAGAAGTTGAGTACAAAATTTTACTTATCCCAAAGGATTACGTCGAAGATATAAATAAGAATTTCATTAAAGTAACTTGATAATAAATAGGAATTGTGAACAACGAATGCCTTATTCTGGAAAACTACGGAAAGTCCGCTTTTAAAATTACCCATTTCGGACTTAAAGGGTAATCAAGTTTACACGTGAATGGTCCAATCCATTACGTCGTGATTATGAGATTGATATATGAAGAACTCACTTTCTCAATGTTCGCGTCCTTTTACGAATTATTTGCCAATACTGTATCTTGCAGCGATAAACCGGAAACAGGGTTGATCTCAAGAAATGATGCTCGAAAAACAGTAATTTAATAAATGCATACGATCTCACTGCTTTGATCTTTTCAGCTTGTAATGCTTATCTCACAATATCCTAAAGAAAGGAACATTAGGAATTGAAAGTCTCAAAATTTGACAAAGCTGACATCCTCAACTTTAGTTCTGGTGTTAATCTGGAACATCTCATCATCGAGATTGACTAGAGACGAATATATAATCTTGGATTATTAAAAGATGAAATGAAGAAGAAATAATTAAACGAGACCTCGGAAACGAAAGAAGATTTTTTAGGTGTATTCGCTGTAATGAACTCGGCTCTGAAATTGGGTAACGACTCTGGTCTTATCTTAAACACTTTCCTAGGGATGTTTCAAGCATGAACATCTTGATTAGCTGAGTATAAAGAATAAAAATAATGTTGTAATTTCTTGACTTCTGCATTTAGATTTTATGTTTAGTTAATCACAACTAAACCATCTTTTAAAATATATAATATCAATATGTTAAGACCTTTATGTTTTTCTGTAAAACAACCTTATCAGGTTAATTTAATCGTGGTGTATAACTGGTTATTTACTTTCATTATATGTTATTTTTTAAATAATGTTTTTTTAATAAACTTGTAAATATATCTAGATGCTAAAAATTTATATGTTAACGATTATTTAGTTTGCACTTGTGTTATAAAGGCTTTTGAATTCTGACCTTGTTTCTTTTTTCCTCTTTTTTATCCAAAAGACTTAATTTATACTAGAAAATATGACCTTGCAAATTCAAGAGAATCAATAGATTCAATAGGACAATAGATGGGTAGGGGGGTGGGAGGTTAAGTTTGATTACATGATTTTAGCATAATTTATGAAATAGAAATAAATGTAAAGAACAAATTTAAAAAAATAATGACTTGAATCAAATAGATCAATAGCTGGGTAGGAGGGGATGGAGAGGGTTGTTTGATTTACTGATTTACTGATTTAGGATATGTAAAAACGTAAATTTTTACGTTATAAACATAAAAAGCATAAAATTTTTTTTAGTAAAAACAAAAATAAATTAAAAAATAAATAAAAAATAATAAATTTTTAATTAATTAAGTTGAAAACAAAAGCTCACTCGTAAAAGCAAAAAAATAACTATAAAATTTATTAAAAGAAAACAGAACACGTTTGCCTTCTCTCTCAGGATCGCGCATGCAGGCCCAAGTGTGCGCGCACGCGTCCATTTCGCGTCGGATTTCGGTGGAGGGCGCACTTGCGGGCGCGCGCACGCGCCCGTCTCGCGTCGGACCGTACCGGCGGGCGCGCCCGTTTCGTGTCGAATCGCGCTGGCAGGCACGCCTGCGGACCAGCACCGAGACCATTGCCAACTCAAATTCTACAGATTCAGACTCCTTTCTCCTTCTTCTATACAATATCCTAATTTCAACCTTCTACGATCAATTTATTTTTTAGGGGGGGGTTCCCCTTTCGGGGGACATCCAGGGGGACGTAATCTACGAGGGTTGCGTCACATCTACCCCCCTCCAAATTTTAACCCAATACGATAACTCTAACCTCTATAGATATATATCGGAGCCATAGGCTGAGCCGGAGCATGAGTCGGAGTGCGTAAAAAACGATTCCTTACAGGAATCGTTTTTCGACTCAGAATCGCATTCCCTTCGGGAATCGATTCTTTCTAATAATAATAATCAGCCTTCTACTATCAATTTAATTTTTTAGGGGGCAGCGCCTCCCTTACGGTGGGGACGCCAGGGGTACGTAAACTTCGTCTACGATGGAGATTACGCTCGTCATCTACGATCGACCCACACGCGTTTTAAGCCTTAATCTCCACGCGCTCGGAAGCCGCAACAAGGGCGTAAAGTGAACATTTTGACTACGCTCTTGGGGGAGTACGACCCTATATAACATCTAGCAACTGGAAAACTCGCGGTTGGAGCTTTAATACTCAATAGATTATATTTCCAAGTTTCAGACCCGGGATGAGCTCTATTCTCCTATCGAAAAGCGGGCCGCGGGTCGCCTCAAACTTGCGCGCATAATCCTATATTATCAATGAAGGCATCTTCTTCTTAAATGTAATGCCGGGCGTATGTCTTTCTTTACTTTTAAATCGATTATCACATGAGGAGGCATTCTCATTTTCTTCATTAACAGAAAGCTAAAGTTCTGTTGCAATACAAGTCCTAGCATTAACATTTCATAATGTTTACAATAAAATCATATTCAAAACAAACATTCATTTTTCAATTATGATTAAGAAGCAGTTGTGTCAACTCTATTAAGTTGAAATTATAAATAAACTCTAACAAATTTGTTTTGTTACCAGATTTTCAAAAGATCTGACTTTTATGAAAAAGGATTAATATCTTGATCCATTCAAGGTCCTCCAAGGCTTCAACAAAATCATTTAAAATTTCTCTAGATCGTAAACAATCCATCGTAACTTTGCATCCACTTTGTTTCAGACATTCTTGTTATGTAGTTTTGTCAAGTTTGTTCTGAGACATATCTTTCCTAATTTTTCTTCTTTAATAGTATATGTAAACTTACAAATTTAAAATATTGCTAGTTGCCTTTAAATATGCTATCCTCTTAAAGTGAATGTCACCTAATCCAGGCCATTTGGGTTAGAGAATACCATTTCCTATGAAGAACCGACTTTGTCCTGCGGCATTTGTGGGGATTGGCTTTTTGTACTTCATGAACGAGTCCAAAATAACTTTGCATGAGAATTTACTCCGATAGTAAAAAAATATGCGTTTTGTGATACAAGCATAAAACTTATACCAGTGTTGGTGCATTGCATGAAGAGGATTTCAAGATATTGGGGCACCTTATATTACGCATGTGTGAGATTTGAAGCTATTTTAATTTATTTATAATTTTTTACTGAACCTAGTTTAGATTTTGCATATTTTTGGGCATGTGTACATTGATTATGGTATTTAAAGGTGAAAATAGAGTAAATCTATAATAAACTGATACTAACATATTTATTGAAGCAATAATTTAAGAGTTACATTTTAATTTTATTTTTATGGATAAATACACAAAGTTTAAATTTGAACATATATAAATATTCATTTATCGTACGCCACTGTGTTGAAAGTTAACCAAATGTGTTGAAAGTTAGTTAAAACACTCGTTAGGGAACCGTGGAACATTCTCCCTCGCATATTCATAGATCCGTGCATGGTAAATTGCTTTTCTTGCATTTGCAGCCTTTCTTGCATCCCCTCCTGCAACATCAACGAATTAGCTCCTCACATGCTTTAGCTGATTCAAGGATTGTTATCCACTCTGGAACATATAGGCCATCATTCCTTTACCCCAACCCCAACTTGTCACAGGAAGTAATACAGGACTTGGAATTAGTGTCTGCCCCCAGATGTTACAACCCTGATGTATGGCTCTCTTAACATGTTGTTTGAGACTTTGAGTGCATCTAATGTTGGAGGAATTCTTTGTACCTCACTGTCTTTTAAATAGCTTCTTTTTAGGTTTTTATTTTATATTTGGTACTGGAGCTTGTGCGATCGGATAATAGTAATGGTGAATCTTCTATTGCGCACATCGGTTTTCCTCCAGGAATACTGTCGGTAACAAGTCTATAATTTAATAACTCTTGTGTAAACTCTGGCATCGAATTCCATGTACTCCACGCTGTCCCTTTACCATGTCCAACAAAAGAAGAAACTGTCACATCCTGTTAACGCATGGAACATTGGGAGTGCCCTGCATTTTTCAGGTCCCAGGGCATTGGCAATCTCATGTGCAGCTATGTAACGGAACATTTTTCCAATTCCAAAAGTTAACCAAAATTGAACATCATGTGGAAAGGTTTGCATTACCATCACAGATAGAACTACAACATCTGTATCAACTGTTCGTATTAGTATCTTGTGGTGGCCACATTGAATTGCATGTGCAACATACAATAAAATGTGGGTGTCAACTTTCTCGTGATTACATGGAGAAAGCAAATGTAATAAAACTTGTGGTGATTTGCAAAGGATCTGATCTTCATCTGTAACGATAAGTGTCTTGCTATTCTCATCAAATGCTTCTGTAACAGCTATTGACGAAATAGTTCTGTCCTATTATCATATACGCGCAAGACGTCCTTCCAATTTCTCGGTATAGGTGCATTTCCAACCACACGCAGTCTATGCCCCATCTGGGTCCACTAGCTCCGACGACTCATAGAACTCAGGATTCCCATGACTCCGATCAAGAGTGATATTAATTATATATATAATATAATAATGATATAGTATATATATATATATAATATATATATATATAATATATATAAATATATACAGGAATAATATATAATATATTTAATATAGTATAATATAATATTATATAATATATAGATAAATATATATATATATATATTATATATATAATATATATATATATATATATATATATAATATATATATATAATATATATATTATATATATATATATATATACAGTATTATATATATATTATATATATACTTATAATATATATATATATGTATATAATATATATATATTAATATATATTAATATATTATATACTATATATATATATATATATATAATATATACTATTATATATATATATAATATATATAATATATATTATATCTATATATTATATAAATATATATATATATATATATATATATATATATAGTATATATATATATATATATAATATAATCTATATTATACAGAACATATAAATCATATATATAATTAACAGTATGCATACATACTGTGGTTACCTTGACAAACGAGTGCTTCCAACTTACGAGAAAATTTCCGATGTATAATCTCAGTTGTCTCGGGGCTATTTTTGCTTTGAATTGCGAGCCAAAATTTGAAGTTACGAGCCGCGCTTTAGATAATTTTCATAGTTATTGAAGAAAGCAACTCCAGAAAAAAGTTGCAAAACTGGTTTGTGCACGGTGCCTATTTAAATGACACTGTTGGCCTACTCATTTGCCAGACATCTGAAAGGAGGAATCAAACTTCCTTGGGCAGGTTTTTTTCTTATATATATAATATATACTATATATAATATATATATATATAATAATAATATATTATATTATATAATATATATAATATATATATATATATTATATATATATATATATATATACCTGTGCAAATTAATTAAAACAAAGCATGTTCTATATGTTACTTGTATTCCTGTACTGAAAAAAAACACGAAAAGGCAGTTTGATCATTTTTTATGTTGTCTGATGAAATTATTGCGTCAGCAGGTACTGTATTGCATCAGATTTTAGAATCCTGTCCGACCGCCGTAGTGTACAGTGGCTGATGCAAACAGTACATCAGCGGCTACAGTATTTCATCAGATTGTAGAAACTTGACCAATTTTGGTTCGATCGCCGTTCGAGGTGGATGTGGCACCTATTAAACGTACGAAGATCGTAGCTCTGCACGAACACTCAGCTAAGACGTATCGAGAGATTGCTTCAGTGGTTGGGGTGAGTTTGGCAAAAAAGATCCCCGCAAGATGAGTGACGCATTGAATACGGATTTGAAGGAGAAAGGAATTCAAATCAGTTCCTCTATAGTTCACAGGCGCCTTATTGCGGTAGGACGATGAGACAGAAGATCTGTTAAGAAACAGCTTATAACCAAAACAATGAAAGAAAAGCGTTATAAGTGGGCCAAAAAGTACAAGAAATGGACGAAAGACCAGTGAAGAAAAGTTCTCTTCACAGACGAAGACCATTTCTTTGTACATGGTCAGCGAAGTCAGCACGTTCTAAGGTCACCGGAAGAGAAGTTTTGTGATTGCCAAATTGATCAGTATGTCAAGTACCCACAAAAGATTGTTTTGGGGATGCTTCAGTTATTATGGTGTCGAAAGCCTGCAGCCGATAGAAGGAATGATGACCTTGCCACAATATATTGAGGTTCTACGAAAGAGAGTTATTCCAGAGTTGGAAAAGAGGTGTCCTGAAGAAACTGGGTTTTTGCATCAGGACCTAGACCCCTGTCACACATCGAAAGTGGTAAAGAAATTCATGACAGAGCAACAAATACAGGTACATGATTGTCTATGGAATCCTACGGACGTAAATCGCATTAAGAATTTGTGGGCTATATGCAAAAGTCGCCTCCGTGCTGTAGACTGTATGGCTATGGAGAAGCTCATTCAGGCTTTTATTCAAGTGTAGTACAAGGATCCGAAAATCAACTATGACTGTTCGAAACTAGTAGATTCCATGCCAAACCGTGAACAGATGCTGCTTAAACATAGAGAAGGTCATATCCGTTACTGTTGCACGTATATGTGAGCTTTGTACATGTATATGTGAGTTTTGTGCAATAAACTAATAAATTTAGTGTTTGTTTCAATTATTTTGCACAAGGGTACTCAAAAAACTGATTCCTCTATAGTTCTTACATTTTCCCTTATCCTCTTTACCCTTATATAACTGCTCTCCTCCAAGCCTTCGAAACTATACCCTCCATAAAAGCTTTGTTGCACAACTTCCATATCTATTCAATCACAATGTCGCATTCATTCTTGATCATTTCACAAGTAATTCCATCTGTACCTGCAGATATTCCATTCTTCAACTTTCTCACCCTGCTTACCTCCTCCCTACTAATTACCTTATCCAAAATATCTATTTATTCTTGTACCATAAAACTCACACATATTCACTATTACCTCTTCATCACTGTCAATGTTATGCAGATTTTTGAAGTTTTCCTTCCACATTCTCCTCGCATCCATTTCATCAATCACGAAGGACCATCCCTATTTATTATTTTATGGAGATTCCCTTTACATTCTTAATCTTTCGCACTTCCTTAAAGGAGAGCGTTTTATTCCCCTGTAAATCCTTATTCATCCTCTTTCCAAACTGTTCATTTATCTCGTTTTTCCTTCTGTGTATGCAACTTTTAGTTTTCCTTTTTTCCTCCTTATATATTTCCAAACCCCTTTCTTTTGAGACCTTATCATTGGCTTTTAGCACATTCAATCACTCGTCTTTTTTTTTAAAAGTTTTATCTGCTTGCATCACACCTTCATTCAACCATCATTCACTATTAACATTTTTACTTCCTACTTTAGCATATCCACATACTTCTCTTGCACTACTAACAAAGGCTTCCTTCTTACGTCCAGATTTGTTCACTTTCATCTTGTTCATATTTAACTGATTTTACTTTCAAGTTCTCTCACAAGCTTTCACTTATAATCTTGTTTACTTAACTTCTCATTCTTAATCCTCCCTACTTCCTTCCTTATCATTTTCCTCTCCATCCATGCTCAGCTAACTTAATATTTTACAGAACAACATGATGATCTGATATTCCCTTCCGCAGCGCCCTCACTGATTTAAAGTTCATCAGGCATTTCAACATATCCTTCTTCATCAATACAAAATCAATCATGCTCTTCACATTGATACCGACTCTACCTACCCCAACTCTCGTCGTAGGTGACATGAATACTCTTGTGCCCGAAGAAGGTATTACTTATACACATACCTCTCTCCTCACAGAAGTCAATCATCTTCCCACCATTCTCATTTTCACCCTCAATCTCAAAGGCACATGTTATACCATCCCTATTTCGTTCACCTATCCAGCCATTTAAGCTGTCTAACACAGCCAATCTAAAGATCATACTCACCCCATCCAAAACATCATTCAAATTATCTCAAAAAGTCACACTCTCAACATCACCCACAGATGGACCATATGTTATAAATACACGTTAAGGTGGAGTGAAAAAGCTTGAAAAAGAGAGTTTAGCTCAATTTACAATTCTATATGCGGATAGGTTGCTATCTTTAAGTGTATTCATCTGCGTGAAATTTTAACTTCCTACAACTTAATCTTTGGCTGCCAATTTGCCACTGAAATTTCTATAACATTTTAAGATTTTTTGTGTGAAAACAACCCAGAACTCACCACGTTTAGGTGGCTACGTATCGAGTTCCACACCAAACTCCAACTGTCTTTAAACATTTAGGCTAATTGCCCTATAGAACTTGGAGGTGTTGACTTTTGATTTCAAATTTGGGTAATGCAATTCTAGATGCTATTCTTGATCTAATAAATCCATTTCGTGCGTCATTGCCCAACACAGCAGCTGATGCCTCAGTAACTAATTTGGTGCAGCTCTCTACTGCTTGGAACTGAAATTTTAATATATCAATTTCAGCAGGAACGTCTAAAATCATCGCCCTAAATTCATTATCAGAAATAGATACTGTAAGTGGTGGTTCAATAAGTGTAACTGAATGCCAGTCAGTTAGATCTACATAGTCGTCTGCTTTCAAATTTAACGTAGGAATCTTAAATTCACGAACTATTTTAAAATTCTTCGAAGGCCCAACTCTCTCACGTGTTTTGTGCTGTCAGTCAACATTTCCATCAGAATATTTTCTGGGTGATCAAAATATGCCTTTCTTTGCAATGTTCGATCTACTATAATACTTTTTAACTCTGCAGGCAGAATTTGAGATTTTTTTATTATTGTGTAAAAGTGTTGACTCTCATGCCGACAAGATGACTGAGTTTAAATACCAAACCATGCGCATGCGTATACTCTAATAATATACTCTGTTAAAACTTTCAAATTCCCCGAGGGTCTTTTGTTGAAAGATATAATCTCAAAATTCTATTTACTGTTGCTAACCACCTGGAATGACTCACCTGGATTCTTTCGTGACAAGCTTAATGAAATATTTCCGTTTGAAATTCTAGCACACATATGGTAGAAAATACTAAAAATATCGCTGATCTGTACTAAGTTCATCAAGAGCAACATCAGGCAAAGTTATTTCTATCTTTCAAAGCTTATTACAGGCATCTTTTCGCAAGATTCTAACATTTTTCCCATTTCTCCACAGTACCCTTTTGGTCTAGTAGTTTTTCCATCCAAATGTTGCAATAGATGACATAATGGTAATTCATTTGCATGTAACAAACAAATAAACCATTGCAAAGGACGTCCCATAGAACCTGTATTAAGGGGAGGATCTAATATTGGAGATTTTGGGACCCCATTTTAGCTCCCACCTAAAAATTGACATAAAATTCTTAATTTTCAGACAATTTGATGGGTGGAAAAAGGCAAACTGCAGCTCTTGGTTGACCCTAATGTGTCATTCGGGTGTTTTTCTATGTCTGTAGTCATTGTTTTGGCGTTTTCATTTTTTCCAAACCTAATTTTTTGACAATTTTTCGTAATAACTAAAATGAGGTAAAGTGAGGTAAATGCTAAAATCCTTAACAATCCAAATGTGACTGTACAGATTAAATTTATTTACAAAATTCATAAAACCTTTAATGGATATCAATGGAATAAGTGACTTTTTACATAGATTGTTAAGTATGGATCTATGGTTTACGAACTTCCTCTCTAACAGGTTTGAAAAATCATCAAGGAAAAAGAAATGTAATTGCCGGGCCTATTTCTTTAAATCAATTATCACATGAGGCATTCTCAAATGTAATTGCCGGCCTATTTCTTTTAATTTTAAATCGATTATCACATGAGGCATTCTCATTTCTTCATTAACAGAAAGCAGCAGTTGTTCTGTTGCAACTTCCAAAATGTTTGAAAATGTTTCATAGATGTTTACTTGAAAATCATTCAAAACAAACATTACATTTTCATTATGATTAAGAGCAGTTGCTGCTACTCATTTAAGTTGAAGTCATAAATAAACTTCTAACAAATTTGCTTTTAGTTACAGATTTCAAAAGATCTGAGTTTTATGAAGAAGGATTAATATCTTGATCCATTCAAGCTCCTCTAAGGCTTCAACAAATGCATTAAAAATTTCTCTAGATCGTAACAATCCATCGTAACTTGCCATCAACCTTTTTTTCGCCCATTTGAATGAGTTTTGTCCAATTTGTGTCTGGGAAAATCCTTCCTATTTTCTTCTATTAAAATATTAATCCATCTTGGCAATTTAAAATAGTGCCTAGTTGCATTCAATGTTCCATAAAGTTTCTAATGTGTTGTATACTTCACATGGACGTGAAAAGCAAAGAACATACAACGCCGCTTGAAATTTTCAACTTCACCACTAAAACTTTTCTTCATGCTTCTAGGCATTATATCGTTCTCCAATCAGAAAGTCACTATTTATTTCAGCTGTCGTAGTATTACCTCCGCTAGTTGGCCGGCATAGTAAAAAAAAATTATGCGTTTTGTGATACAAGCATAAAATTTATACCAGTGTTGGTGCATTACATGAAGATGATTTTAAGATATTGGGGCACCTTATATTGCGCATGCGTGAGATTTGGGAGCTATTTTAATTTATTTATAATTTTTTACTGAACCTAGTTTAGATTTTGCATATTTTTGGGCATGTGTACATTGATTATGGTATTTAAAGGTGAAAATAGAGTAAATCTATAATAAACTGATACTAACATATTTATTGAAACATAATTTAAGATCTACATTTTAATTTTAAATACACAAAGTTTAAATTTGAACATATATAAATTTTCATTTATCGTACGCCACTGTGTTGAAAGTTAACCAAATGTGTTGAAAGTTAGTTAAAACACTCGTTAGGGAACCGTGGAACATTCTCCCTCGCATATGCATAGATCCGTGCATGGTAAATTGCTTTTCTTGCATTTGCAGCCTTTCTTGCATCCCCTCTTGCAACCACAACGAATTAGCTCCTCACATGCTTTAGCTGCTTCAGGGATTGTTATCCACTCTGGAACATATAGGCCATCATTCACTTTACCCCAACCCCAACTTGTCACAGGAGGTAATACAGGACTTGGAATTAGTGTCTGCCCCCAGATGTAGCAACCCTGATATATGGCTCTCTTAACATGTTGTTTGAGTGCATCTAATGTTGGAGGAATTCTTTGTACTGAGCTTGTTCTTATAAATAGCTTCTTTTTAGTTTTGTTGATATTGGTACTGGAGCTTGTGCGATCGGATAATAGTATGGTGAATCTCTCTATTGCGCACATCGTTTCCTCAGGAATACTGGTCGGGGTACAAGTCAAATTCAATAGTGCTTGTGTAAACTCTGGCATTGAATTCCAAGTACTCCACGCTGTCACTTTACCATGTCCAACAAAAGAAGAAACTGTGTCACATCCTGTTAACGCATGGAACATTGGGAGTGCCCTTCATTTTTCAGGTCCCAGGGCATTGGTAATATCATGTGCAGCTATGTAACGGAACATTTTTCCAATTCCCAAAGCTAACCAAACTTGAATATCATGTGGAAAGGTTTGTATTACCATCACAGATAGAACTACATCTATATCACAACGGTAACGTATTAGTATCTTGTGGTGGCCACATTGAACTGCATGTGCAACATGTAAGCAAGGTGATGTCAGCTTCCTCGTGATTACATGGAGAAAGCAAATGTAATAAAACTTGTGGTGATTTGCAGAGGATCTGATCTTCATCTGTAACGATAAGTGTCTTGTTAATCTCATCAAATGCTTCTATGACAGCTTTTGAGAGGAACCGAAATAGTTCTGTCTTGTTATCATCTACGCGCAAGAAGTCCTTCCAATTTCTCGGTATGGGTGCATTTCCAACCACACGCAGTCTCGCTCCCTTTCCTCTCTTGGCTCTTGCAGTACCTTTAATAGAATTTGATTTGTAAATATCCCACACAATATCTAAACGTGAGATCATAGTGTCAAACTGCCTTTTCACATACGGAATGAAAACTAAGTTAGCATACTCATCAAATGTTTTGGCAAAACCAGGAGACAACATATGAATGGTTGCAGCTCCATCAACGACCACACTTGTAGTGGTGGGTTTCTCAGTCTGTGAAACAGAAAGTGTTTCAAAGCATGTCAATAGATCACTTTTTGTACCAATGTATAGTTTTCCATCTCTAGTTAATGAAGGAGGATATATCTGATTTTCATGTCTGAAAAATTCATCCAGATTTCCATTTCGGGTTTGGCAGGCAATATACAACTGAGAAAATAGTTCAACTTCTCTTTTCATGGACGTCAGTTTCGATCCTTCGTTTGAAGTCCTTTTAGTTGAGCTGGTAAATAATGGGAGGTTGTTTCGATGTATGACATCGTGTAATGATTTTGTTCTCTTTACAATACGTTCTTCCACATATAAAGTAAACTGATCCTTTCCAATTTGTTGTATGTTTTGTATTGTTTTAGTAACGGAAGGGGAAGCAATTTCCTTACTTTCTAGATGCAACAAGTCTATGCTTTCCTCTTCAAATGGGTTTCCAAAATCCTCAAACACATGCACAAGTGATCGTACATCTTTTGAAAATGCTGTCTGGATGCTTGGTGTCTGTTCATGATGGCGTGTTTTGTGTTCATATGTCTTTGAATGTTTTTTCAAACTCTTCAATTACTCTGGCAACCTCTGGACCTGCTACCATCCATCGACGAAGGGCATTAGCATTATCTAGGATTCCAATAGCACCTCCTTCCCCTTTTATACAAGCGTTGTTCTGCTCGTGAGCTTGATCAATGGCAATTGCAGAGAAAACATGTTTAGTCTTTTGTACAACAAAATGGTCATCACTGAACTCTTTGGCAATTGTTGGATGCTTGACTACTAACTCAGCCATATCTTTTAGATGAACTGGAATCCAACGAGCATAATTATACTGGTCTAATGCAAAAAACATATGTGCCAGCTCTGTTAAAGCATCTAAGTACATGTCGAAAGAAGCCACTCGAAGAGAGCGTACAAATGTCAGTAAGCACAATTCCATTTCCATTGCAATTGTCCAGTAATGAAACTGTAGATGTTTACGTTTTCTTTCTTCACACCAATGGTTAAAGTCTAAGCAAGACTTCCCATTTTCTTTAGCATTGAGGACATATGTATCATGCTTTCTGTTTAAGTACATATAATGCAATCAATGTTATTTGATGACCCTTCAGATCGCAATGTGTTGCATGCAAAGAATGAATCATCTGTTCCTGATGACGTTATGTCAGCTGGAACCACGTTTCTTGTTCAACCCATTATCCTTCTAGAACTTTCCATTTCTTTCAAAGCTTATCAATCTCAATATGAAGCCCTCCAAACATAACCACAAAGTCGTCTTCTCCATATATATATATATATATTAGGCCATTTCCATTGTATCTCCTTTGCTATGGCATATAAAGGCTGGTCAAATGTAAGAACTGGTATTTGTCCCGGGTTTAAATGGTTAACAGCAGTTTTCCTTACGTTCATTGAATGTCTTATCATGGCCACTGTATGGGCACTCTCATGAAATAAAGGCAAAAGAGCTGCACGTGAAATTTGTGTGACCTCAGTTGACTGCTGATTTGCAAGATAAGAAGCCCATGTTGTATTTACTGGGACGACTTGATTTGTTTCACCTAAAATCTTTCTTGCATTCTTCAACCACTCGTGTTCTTGGTTTATATGTTACTGGAAGGCTGTCCTCTTCAGTGATGTAATAATAGCTGTAGATATAGGTGAACCTTTCACCTTAACATTAACTGGCGTAACATCTGTGTAACTGGAAGGTAGTTGATGCAATCTTTGTGTTTCGAGTTTTAGCATGAATCGGCAAATGAATGCTACTGCTTACGCAATCAATACTATCTAGTTCGTTTCTTTGTGGTAGCCAACTTTGGTTTCTGTTAGAACAGGGATGGCCAACCTTTGGCGCATGCGCCAAACGTGGCGCATTGCCATGGGCTACTTTTTGGGAGATTTTATATTTTAACTGGGCTACGTCAGCCTATTTCTTACGAATTTACTTAATGAAAACAATAAAATTCATTTTATTTCCAGAAATTTGTTAATCTGCAAGATATGTGTATAAACAAATATCGTAATGTTTTATGCATTTTTTTTTAGCAAGGTCAAGTCTCTCATATTCAATATTTTTCCGGCCAAAACTCATGTTTGAAACATGATTTTAAATTTCCGTGTAATAAAACATCGTCAATGATCATCGGTTGAAATTTGTGTTCATCAGTGATAGTCAGGCAGTGTTCTCTCATATTTTTGCATTTTATTTTTTTCATGTGAGCATATTAGAAATTAGTGCCGTATTTTTAAAATCAAAGAATTCTAAAATATAATTAATAGAGAATTCATATATTGTGTGTAATTTCTATATATATATATATATGTAGAGTTACTGTACAGCAAAGAGTTATGCTATACATATATATATATATATATGTTATTATATATATATATAGTTATATGGTTGTATATATATATAAGAGCAGATATATACATTATATATAAGGTTACATAAGTTACATATATATATATTATTATTATAAAGAAAATATATATATATATATTATATATATATATATTACATATATTATTATATTGGTATATATATATTGTTATTATATTATTATATTAAGTTTATATATATATATGTATTATTATATATATATATATGTTATACATATTATAATATATACATATATATTATAGTGCCGATATCTTTGCTATTACATATATATATAACAATATATATATATATGGCGCATCTGAACTCGTCTGTGAAAAAAATTGGCGTATGGTATGCAAAAGGTTGGCCACCCCTGGTCTATGTTGTCTACAGCTGCGGTAGTAAATACATTTTTACTTAGAGATAATGGATATACTACATTGTGATGATAATACATTGTGATGACAGTCTTAACACACGATCATATGATACACTAAGACCTAGATGAAATAACCTATCAATAAGCTCTTCTTTACGAGTATAAGCATCATCAGGCCAATGTGGATTGGAACAGGTGTTTCCTGAGCAATACTGTGTCGAACAGATGATGGAGTGTCTCCTTGTTTGCGTTTGTGTTTTAGGCTGTTGAAATTCATTAGCTGGGCTATGGAAAGGGAAGCAGGTGATGCTGGTTCAGCATTTTGATCTTTAATGTTTGGACCTTCCAATACCATGTTGATTAGAGCTAACAAAAGGGTGGAAACAGAGTTCTCAGGGCAACTTTCTTGAAATGACCCATCAAAAGAATGTGAATCGCGAAACATGTCTCGACGTACAATCTGTGCTGCTCGTGCAAGAATAACTGCATCATTGTCGTTGTCCTTTTCATATGCTTTTTCTAAGGCAGCACCAATATCCTCATCAAATGCTAATAAAACCTCTCGACCCTTGTTGTAGGACCGTAGATCTGGAAAATGCGCAAGTATTCTATTTTTTAGTCTAGTGCTGTGAACTTTAGAATCAAGATTGATTCCAAAACTTTGCAATCTCGTGACATATAGTTTTACTAGATGAGATAATTTAAATACTGTAGCACACTCTGATTGCTCATGTGTCTCCTCAATGTACATAACTAATTCTGCGAAAACAATACCTGATATCTTATTTTCCTTGTCTGTTCCAGTCTCTTGTGCTGTCCCTGACAGCTCTTGCCCGATTATATAGGCCTACTAAACACTTAATGTGATATTTAGCTTCCAAAGCAACCATGTCACCTGCACTCAATCGAGCCAGGAGTTCTGTGTCCTCAAGTAATGTTGCACTTGCTCTTACACGTCTGTCTAGCTGAAATGTTGAAGCTTGACGCCAACGTTCATTAGTATTTGCTTATTCTCCACAAAAAAGAGCAAGTTTCGGGAGTAATCTTCTTCGAGTATGATCTTGTCCTCTTACGTTTGATAGCTTGATCCTCATCTTGATGGTTTTCTTTGGTTCTCTTTTCTGCTCTTTGAAGTATTGTGTTGCTGTATTTCAGCTTACATGACTGATGCCACAGCTTTATTGTTACTAAGAGTCATTTCAATACCCTCACCACCATTATTTAATCGATTCAAATTCAATTGCTTAGGCAGATAACTTAGTTCATCAAATCTTATAAGATTTTCAGCCAATATTTTGTAGCTAGAACCAATGTCTTTTATCTTTGATAAATTTGGATATGTTAACGGTTGCAATGCACCCTCTTGCCAAATGAAACATAACTCCCAAATTGTCGTCGTCGGTTGTTGTTGCGCTGTTGAAGGTGCTAAAGGGTCTATGAGTACAACCTTCTTAGAAATGATTAACTTTTCTTCATCAAGATACAGATGAAATTATCACAGCAATTCTTATTCATCTGAAAAAAAGAAAAGAGGGTAGTTTAGTGATCAAAGGCTTGCAATTATTATTTATTAATACGCAATGCAAAAAATGTTAGCATTAAATTTAAACTCGTATGAACTCTTACAGATGGAATTAAAAGTGCCCCAATATCTTAAAATTAAGTTCATATAATGTATTCCAACAATGATAAATATTTTATGCTTGTATCACAAAAGGCACATTTGTTATACAATTCTATACTATGTCGGCCCACTAAGCCAGAGATTGTCTTATAATGATTTCAACAGTCACTTACCCTAAAAAATCATCCCGGGGCACAAATATGTTTCCTCATTTCTATTAGCATATACTCTTAACTTGCTTTGTTTAATTATTATTTTTATTATTACTAAAAATTAAAATTGAGAGACACAAGACAACAAATTTTTTTTTGACCGCTTAAATAATTTCGGGGGGGGGGGGTTGAATCCCTGAACCACCCAATGTCTATGCCCTTATATAATATATATATATATTATGATATATATATATATGATATATATGTATATATATGTAAAGTATATATATATATATATATATACAAAAAGTTATGTTATTGGTTATATATATATATAGTTATAGTATATATATATATATATATATATAAGGTTATTAAGTTATTATATATATATATATATATATATATATATATATATATATAGTATATATATGTATTAAAAATATCGATAAATATCGATATTTTTGGCTCGATATATATCGATGCAATTTCGGGCGATATTTTTTGTGTGATATATCGATATTATTTCAATATTTTTCTCTTAATATCGGTGCCGATACTCTTTCTTTCAAAAAATTTAAAAGGGGCCGAAAAAAATAAAAATCTTATCCCCCTCTCCTCGACACCTGAAGTGATGAAACTCTTTTCTCCCTCCATATTTCATTTCGTTCTTCGTTCGTCCCCCCAATGTCGTAAATTGGGGTTTTAGATTTTTCGTCTTTTGGGAACCAAAAATAGGGAGAGGGGGGCACACGGCACATTACCACATAGTCAAATTGCCTTCTGAGTATTCACTAATCACTATTCAGTTATTCAGTGATCAAGTGGAAATTGCGACCCAATAAAATTTTGGAATGATAGTAAAAATGCTTTCCCTGCTATGTTTATGTTAGCAATGAAATATCTTACTGTAAATGCGACGTCAGTCTCGTCAGAACGAACAGAAACAGTATTATCATTATTAAACAATGTTTGCTCAAATGAAAGGAATATAGATTGACTTCCGAGCATATCAATCAGTTAGTCTTTTTAGGTGCATTAGATCAGTGGTCTCCAAAGTGGGGTACGCGTACCCCAAGTGGTACGTAAAGTGATACTTGGGGGTACGCCAAAAAAAAAAAATAAATAATAAATAATTTGTTTTTGAATATATATATATATATAATATATAATATATATATATAGTATATATCTATATATATATATATATATATATATATATATATATATATATATATATATATATATATATATATATATAATAGATGTAGGACCCTTGGCTTGATGGTATATACTAGTTCATTAAAAATTAAATGTGTTTCTTATTATTACCCTTCTGTAGTTAGTGGTGTAAACGAGAGAGATTGATTTATTAAAACACTTAGAGGAATTAAAAACGGAGAATGGCTTCATTGAAGTGATTAATTTATAAAACACTTAGAGAACTTAAGATCGGAGAATGGCTTAATTAAAAAGTTAAAACATAGGACACTAATCGATAGAAAACATTATTTAAGGTTATTATGGTACGGTTTTATATATAATATATATATATATATATATATAAGCAGTATGAATATATATATATGTTATTATATATATATATATATATTATATTATATTATATTATATTATATTATAGGCCTGTATAGTGTATAGGGGTACAACTTATAATTATTTTTGTCTTAGGGGTACGCGACCAAAAAAGTTTGGAGATCGCTGCATTAGATGATAAGTATTGGGCTTTGTAATAATATATATATATATATATATATATATATATATATTTATATATTATTATATTTATATATATATATATATATATATATATATATATATATATATATATATATATATATATATATATATATATATATATATAAAAATATATATATATATATATATATATATATATATAATTAAAGGGTAAACTTGCTTTAGTTACATTGAATAAAAGGAAAGGAATTAAAAATTATATAGTTTTATTTTTCCTTTTTTCATGAAATATTTTATAATTCTTATTTATTTATTCTGGAGACTTAAAGACCTTGCAGTCCACTCGAGACCAACCTGATCCTGATTTACGTGTGCCCTGTGGAGTGTGTTCAGTGTCAGTGTGGACGAAGATAATCATTGCAGAAATCTACTACCGGAACAGGACTCCTGTGAGTTGGTTTACAGTTAACATACCGAGTACCGACTAGTTTAATACTGGCGACTATTTTTTCGCTTAAATATGTAATTAACTAATTAACGATTTTATAATAGTTATTACTAAAAGTTAGTATTTGGGGTACATCACTACAGCTTTATGATAAGTCGTCTGGCATCCAGCTCGTCGAACTTAAATATTATTTCATTTATTACTAAAATTTAATAGATTTTCTTAAGATCCAGACTCCCACAAAGTCGTCCAAGTATCAGTTGGTTCATAACATCCACTTTGCAAATAATTTCGTTAAAGAATCAATATTTATATTTTTATGTACCTTAAATAAGAAATCAATTTGAAAATACCTAGCTTCAATAATACTTTACAGTTATTTTTCATTTTTAATACGAAAGTGATTTTTGATGATTGTTGTTTAATTTTCTAGTGAAATCCAGCTCTTTGGTTTAATTTATTCACCGTCCAAAAAATAGCTCAAAAACACCCCCTAGTTCCTCAAAATCAACATCAACGCTTTCTCAGCACACCAGTCTTCAATCTCTGAGTTGGAAATCCAGTGCTGGAAGACCTGAGAGTGAAGATCCTTTTTCCATTTCTACTACTTTTTCTCTGCAAGAAGTACTGTCTTCATATTTATAAATAAAAGCCTTTCTCTCTCTCTCTCTCTCTCTCTCTCTCTCTATATATGTTATATATAGCATATATATATATATATGTTATATGTTTTATGGGTAATAATGTGGGTTTAGTAGAAGGGCAAGTATATATATATATATATATAGAGTGGTGAGTATGTTATTATATATATATATATATATAAGTATTATATATATATATATATATATATATATATATATATATTGCTATATATTAAGTTATATATATATGCTATATATATATTATATACATATATATATTATAAAGCGGACAAATACATTACGGCCACACACGGAACGTGGAGATCGGATATATGAGAGTATATATATATATATGTATATATATATATTTGTTATATATATATAGTATATATATATAAGTGAAGTTGTTATGGTTATATATATATATATATATATATATATTATATATATATATATATATATATTAAGTATTAAAACTGAATATTGTAAAATACCTAACAACTGCTCATTGTTTACAAACCAAATAAACTTAGAAAGAACAAATATTTCAAGGTTGTAAGTCAAACAGCATTGTATATCTCCTTAATATTTTTTTTTTTGCCTTTATGTTAGTTTTAATTTATTTTGTACTTTTCATAACCGAAATTTGCCCCTCATGCATTCCAAAAATGTATTCAAATTTAGTGTAGCTATCGTTGTTTTTAACTATGTGTCGCTTAATCTGGAGTGTTGCTATATATAGGTATATATATATATATAGCAGTATATATATATATATATATATATATATATATATATATATATATGTATATATATATATATATATGTATAAGTTATATATATATATATATATTGATTATAATATATCAAATTAAATTTAAATTATAATATAATGAAACATCGATAACTGTGAATATCTATTATTTTTCTGGCGATAACATGCCTGAGGGCGATACAGATATTTTTTTAAAAATATCGATATCTGATAGATTACC
>JABUQX010039614.1:62500-69570 GCA_015478945.1 Trachelipus rathkii
TCCGTCCTCGAACTCCTGCAGGAGTACTGCCCCTAAAGCCATATCGCTCGCATCTGTTTGTAGCACAAATGACTTGGTGAGGTTGGGAAGTCGTAGAATGGGTTTGCAGATCAACATATTTTTCAATGCTACGAACGCCTTCTCTTGGGCTGTTTGCCATACTACTTTATTCGGTTGCTTATTTTTTGTCAGGTCAGTTAACGGAGCAGCTATTGTTGAATAATTGGGTATAAAATTCCTGTAAAACCCTGTCAGTCCCAGGAATGATCTGACCCCTTTCTTGGTGCGTGGCCTCTCTGCGTCTCTGATCTTTTTAATATTATCGTCTTGTAGACCGACGACTCCTTCGGTCAGCTTATGGCCGAGAAACTCTAGGTCCTTAACGGCTATCTCGCATTTTGACGGTCTGAGAGTTGCGCCAACGTACGCCAGTCTATTCAACAATTCCCTAATTTCGATTACGTGGTCCTCCCAGGTTTCTGTATGAACGATTATGTCGTCCAAGTAACTATCTGTACTCTTCATACCCCTGAGTATTTTCCTCACGGCCCTAACTAGTGTGGCGCCTGCGTTTACCAGACCAAACGGCATCCTAAGGAATTCATAATGTCCGTCTGGCGTTACAAAAGCTGTTTTAGGTACGTCTCCACTCCTTACTGGGATTTGCCAGTAACCTTTACTGAGGTCCTTTGAAAAGTATTTATCCTTCCCGAACTTTGTGAAGATCTCTTCTGTCACGGCCATCGGTTCAGGGTCGAACAACGTGACCTGGTTTAACTTCCGATAATCTGCACAAACACGATTGGATCCGTCCTTCTTTTTCACCATGACTATGGGTGATGCGTAGGGGGAATCAGACTCTCTTATCACTCCCATTTTCAGCATCTCACTGACCTCTTTTTTGAGTGTTTCTCTCAGCGCATACGGTATGGAGTACGGCTTACTTTTAATAGGGACTTGGGACGTCAAATTTATTTCGTGCTGCACAATGTCCATTTTTCCTGGTAGGTCGGTAAATACATGTTTGAATTCGCTTAATATCTCTTTTATTTCTGACCTCTTGTCTTCTTCTATTTCTGGCCCTATTTTGATATCCTTGACGCTTTCCTTAGGCGTGCAGCTTCCTAGGACAATCACGTCCTCTCCTAGATCGATGTCTTCCTTCTCACATTCTTCGAAATCGACCACACCTACGCACGCGATGTGTACGGCATCCGGCGTTTCTTCGTTCCTTTTATTGTATATCTTTAACAGGTTCGCATGATACGTCCTGATCTTCTCATTGACTTTCACCCTATAATCGTTTTCGCCAATTGTACCGACGACCTCGTAAGGTCCCTTCCACTGCATCAGTAGTTTATTACTTTCAGTGGGCAGTAATATCAATACGGAATCGCCTATTTCGAACCTTCTTTCCTTAGCGCTCCTATCGTAGTAATAATGTTTATAGCGATTCTGGGCCTTTTCTAATTCTGACGATGCTATCTTTAAAGTCTCCTCCAATTTTTCCCTTAACTTGAATACATAGTGATAGCTGTTCGTCACCTCATCTGGCTGCCGTTCATTAACCCAGATTTCTTTCATTATCTGCATGGGTCCTCTCACGGTTCTCCCATACAACAATTCGAAAGGCGCAAACCCGGTGCTTTCTTGCGGCACCTCACGGTAAGCGAATAGTAAAGGATTTATAAATTTATTCCACCTTCTAGGTTGTTCACTACAGAGTCTTTTTATCAACATCCTTTTCATCGTTCCGTTGAACTTTTCAACCAGGCCGTTACATATAGGGTGATATGGACTCGTGCTTAACTGCTTCACATTTAATAACCTGGACACCTCCTTCATGCACCTCGATACAAACTGTGTCCCCAAGTCGGTCAGTATTTCATCTGGTACCCCAATTCTAGAGTACAAGTCCACCAGGGCTTCCGCAACCGTCTCTGTATCAATATTCTTTAATGGTACTGCTTCAGGGTACCTCGTGGCATAATCAACAAGAGTGAGAATATACTTATGTCCGTCCTGAGAAGATGGCACAATTGGACCCACAAGATCTACCGCCACCCTTTTAAACGGGGTCCCTATAAGTGGAACTTTCGTCAATGGAGTTTTTACCACCTTTCCTTTCGGCACCGTCTTCTGACAAATGTCGCACGAGTGACAGAATCGGGATACATCCTCGTTCATCCCAGGCCAGTAGAACTCTGAGAGTACCTTATCTGTCGTCTTTTTGATCCCGAGGTGTCCTCCCATGATGCTATCGTGCGCCATAATCATTACTTCATTCCGTAATTTCTTTGGTACAACAACTTGCTCGCTCGGACCTTCTTTATCTTGTTTACACCTGTACAAGATTCCTTTCTTTACGTCGTAATACGATCGTCTTTCTTCTTTACCTTCCATCTCACTCAAGACCCTACATCTGTTCAAAGTCTCATCATCTCGCTGAAATTCAATGAACTTTTCGCGAGTGATTTCGTCATCACTTGCCTGTTGAGCGTTTTCTGGCGTAATTGGGCTTTCATTGTGCGAACTACTCGCGCGCGATACATCCACTTGGTCGACGGAATGTTCTAATACATCGTTGAACTGTGTAGTTTCTTCCGACCGTGAGTTTATTGATTCGCCAGCACATGACACTATCGCTTGACTGTCAAGATGCCCCGTCATGTCACCATGAGCTTCAGCTGCTTCTCCCAGAGAACTGTTCGCTGCCCTCACGCGCGATACCATCTCCTTATGTGCAGGATCCTCTGCATTCCTCGCTCCTGGAATATTTCCTATTATCAAGTCATATATGGCATCGTCTAGGGCTATGGCTTCCACACGACCTGTATAATATGGCGTAACGACGTCGATCATAACAACCGGTGCATCTCTGATCGTGTTGTCGATCATTAATATCTGTTTCCTCTTCCCAGTTCTCTGGTCTGCCGTCGTATATTTCTTTTTAACAATGACAGAATCACAGCCGGTGTCCCTCAATACATTCGCTGCCATACCATTAATCTTTCCGTCAACAACGGGCATCATTGAATTCAAGATGTTAGGTCTTACATTATCACTCTTTACACATGCGACTCTGACGACAGGAATCATTCTGCCGCATGCTAAAGCAATCTCGTTATTGTTGTTCACGTGTTTCATGAGGTCGGAGTCTTTATTGACACTAATATTTCCATGAGACGTTGTAATGTCAGAGGCGGTTTCCTTATCCCACTGTTTAACTTCAGCTGTTATGGCAGCAGCTGCCCTTTTGGGTCCTTCTCTCCAATTGTTGTTGGAATGGTTGTTGTTATAGTTCTTGTATTGGTCGTCTCTCCTATAAGGACTGTAATTTTTACAATCAAATGCCTTGTGCCCTTTCTTCCCACACTTGAAACAAGTGGACTGATATTTGGGGTCTATCGGTACCTTTAAAACTTTCGATGGTATCTTTCTTCTCTTTCTTAGAGGATTCTTCTCTACTACTCATTGATGTCAAATTTTTGTTGTGGGCCAGGAGATAGTTCTCTGCCTCTTGAGCAATGACATCTAATTTATTAACCTTCCTTTCCCGTAAAAATGTTGCCAGCTCTTTCGGGCAAGTGTTAAGAAATTGCTCAGCTACTATCAGATTGATGATATCATTAAAATCTTATTTATCTCCGCCAGATCTGTCCATTTCATGACGTAGTTCTTTAGCCTATCTATGAATTGTATGGGCCTTTCATCATTATATGCTTTCGCACTCCTAAATTTTATTCGATAGCCATCCTCCGTCAAATTGTAGCACAGTAGAAGGGCATTCTTCAATTTATCGTAGTCTTTCGAATCTTCTTTAGGAATGCGGGAATATGCAAGTAAGGCTTTCCCTGTTAACAAGGCGCTAAGGTGAGATGCCCAATTCCTTTTGTCCCATTCATTAATCTCCGCAAATCTTTCGAAGCGTTCGAGGTAGCAGTCTATTTCATCTCTGTTGTCTGCAAAAGGAGGGAGCTTAGGCACTCTTGCCTTAACATCATTATTGTTTGCAGCTTGTTGTTGGTTATTATTGCCTGCTTGCAATTCCATTCTCCTGAGCTCTAGCTCATGCTCTCTTTGTCTTTCTTCTCTTGCAGCTTCTCTTTCTGCTGCTTCTCTGTCGGCTTTCCTCTGTCTTCTGTCTTTTTCAAGCTGCTTCTTCTTTTCTTCTCTCTGGCAGCCTCTGTCTCTCTGCTGCTTTAGCAAGCTTCCCCTCTTTCTGTAGCAGCTCTTGTCTGGTAGCTTTCTTCCTCTCTGCTGCCTCTTGCAGCTTCTCTTTGTCTATCTGGTTTCCTTTAGCATACTTTTCATCCAGCTTACTGAGTACAGCTTCCTGTTGCTTCTTGGCAGCTTCCTCTGTCTCTCTGCTAAGTTGCTTCTATATGTTCCTTTATAAATTCCCTTGCTCTTTTTCTCTCCTCCTCTCTCTCTCTCCAAGATCTTAAGATCTTTGCTAATGCTGCACAATCCATATTAATAAGGTAAATTTTAATAGAGGCTGACACTTTAATATCTGTATCACAAGAGTTGTCTTTACTTTGAATGACGACTGTGATATTCTTTTAGGAACTGTTCCAAATAAGACCACTGATATATTCCTTTTCTTCAGAAGCAAATTCAGACAGAGTCTTCAATTTATTGGTCTCAGTATTTCTTTTTCTTTTTAGAAAAGATTCCGGACAGAGCCTCCAATTTATTGTCACAAGATGGGGTTTCCGTCAATAACAGAGTCAGAGTGACATTTCCCGAGTTCGTTTATTAAACAATACAAATCAAAATTGAATAAACTGTATAAAATGTCTAGGGTATGATTCACAATGTAGTTTTCAACTTTCTCAAATACGAAGCGTAGTGAAATCTACGAAGTCTTCTGATTCCAAAATTATTCCTGAGTCGCAGATGGACTCCTCAAATATCAAAGATCAATTACTTTCAGTAAGTAAATTCCTTCCAATAAATAATCCAGATGTAAGTCGTTCTCAATGTTACTCGACTTTCCTATAGCAAGTAATAGTTCCAATAAGTCTCTCGAAGTTGTATAACTTTTCTTCAAAATGTTCTAATAAATCTCACACTGATTGTTATCTAATCTCTTACAAAATTTTCTTCTGAATAATTACTAGACTTTCTAATCCTTGTCCAGAGAACTATATTCTTTAGTAATCTTCTAATTCAAATGATAAATATCAAATCCTGAACTCTTCTCACTGCCTTAGTAGAGCTTTACTGTATCAGGCCTTCTTTAATGATATATATCACAAATAATAGAAAAGCCTTCGATAGTGTAATATTCAGTTACCGATGAGATTCTCAAAAACAATCGTAGAACCAATTATGGAACCCAACATAAAACCAATTATATGATTGAGACTGAACCCGGTAATAACTTTTTTACTTCCATTTATAACTTTCCTTCGTATCCAAGCAGAGTGTGGAGTTATTTTATGAATCTTTTTTCCCATGACAAATTTATTTCTAAATTAAAATTGCTCTTAAAAATATTTTAAAATGTAAATTTATATTAATTCGTCTTCAAATAAAATTTATATAAATCTAAATTTTGTAAATAAATGTTTCTTCAAATCCTTTTCGAAATATAATAAATTTATTATCTTTGACGTGTGAAGCTCATAATTTTATCTCCCATATTCCTAATGAACATATATATATATATATATATATATTATTATTATAAGGTTATATATATATAGTTATATAAATATATATAAAGGTAATATATATATATATATATATATTATTATTAGTTATTACATATATTATATATATATTTTATATGATATATATATATATATGTATATATATATATATATATATATATATATTATTATTACATATTATTATTAAGTTATATATTATATATATATATATATATATATTATTATTATATATAGCAGTTATATAAATATATATATACAAAAATTATTACATATACATATATATATATGCATATATATTATTATTATACATATAGTAGCAGCTAGTTATATTATGCTATACTATTAGCTGGGTTGTTATATATTACATGCATGGCTACAGCAGTGATTTACAGGCGCTGCTACATATATTATTATGCAAAAGCAGCAGCACAGCAGTTATGGTTGTTATATATATATACATGCGTATGCGCGCGCGTTATGTACAGTTGATAGCAGCAGCAGCAAGGCGCTACAAGCTGGCTGTTGTTGCTGCCATTGCGCGCTGCTGGCTGGGCGGCTATACATGCTGGCTGCTGTTGTTGGCTAAGGTTATTGCAGCTATAGCAGCATATATATATATATATATTATGCTATATATGCTACATATATATATATATACATTTGTTATTATATTATATATATTAATAGTTATTAGTTGTTATATATATATATAGTTATAGTTATATATATATTTTGTTATTATGCTATGCTATACATATACATACATACGTACATACATACACTACATATGTTTCCATATATATATATATATATATATATATATATAAGATATATGGTATATATATATATAGAAAGAAATATATATATATAGTTATATATATATATATATATATATATATATATTGTAAAAATCTCTTATTGTAAAATTATTTCACAATATTTTTATTTATTTTAACTCAGTTTGTTGATACTTAAAACGTACAATTCAAAAACAAATTTTGCTTTCTAAAAAATTTCTTAAGTTTTCAATACATTTCTACCTTTCAATATTTTTCTTTCAATAACTTTTCATTTACTAATTCTTTCAATCTCTTACTCAATAATTTCTTTCGTAAAACTGTAAACAGGATGTCAAAATAAGTCTGTGAATCATGAGACAGAGAGAATGATGGGGAATGAGAGGGAGAAACTTTAGGGGTTTAGAGAGAATTAGAGTAGGGGATTAGAGAGAGGGTTTTGGAGAAACCGATTTTTTAAGAAGGGTTGGATCATAGGAAGAATCGTTTGTTTGGGCCCGAGACCTGCTAAAGAAACCAGCTAATAAATAGCTCCCTTAAGTAGTGTCATAGAGGCGCGAAAAATTAAAGATAGAAGTTTTTCTTAAAAATT
>JABUQX010039615.1:20000-30000 GCA_015478945.1 Trachelipus rathkii
TATATCTTTTTAGTTATTGACCTATTAATATGAAATTCAAATAGCATGTATAACTGGACGATGCACACACACACACACACACGCGCGCGGGCACGCGCACACGCACACACACCTATGCGCACACATTCTCACACACTCGCAAACATGCACACAAGTACACACAACTACGCACACACCATTATATATATATATATATTATAATATATATAATATTATATATATATATATTTTATATATAATATGTATATCTTATAATTTTAATATATTAATATAATATTATATATATATATAATATATATATATATATATATATATATATATAATATATATATATAGTATATATTACACCTGTAAATTAATGGAGAAAAGGTAGTTTCAGGCCGCCTTTTCCCTGTTCTGCCGGAAAGTCAACCAGTCTTTGTGTCAGATGGTCCAGTTTTCGTTTCCGCAAAATTCCGTTCGACGCAACCCCTTGTTAAAACTGGAAGATAACATCCGGATCCGGGAAGCCTTCTCAACTCGTGGAATGGTTCTTTGTATCTTTTTTGACCCTGCAAAAAGCTTATGACAACCAACGTGGAGAAACTGGGAGTTCTCCTTAAAACTCAAACTCGCTCGCGTTTCCGTGGGACAAAGTCCTTCTTTCATTAAATGTCTTTTGGTCAAATAGCAATCCATCCAGGTTCGTGCTTCTTCGTATTCTGTCACGCCACTTTACTCTGATGAAGGCCGTTCGCAGAGTAGTGTTCTAAGTTATGTACTATTTTGCCTTCTCGTAGTTTTGAATGACTCGGGACTTCTATCCAGCGATGTTCAATTTTTCTCTCTATGTTGATGACCTTGCGCTATATATATAGCCGATGCCAGGCTGCCTTTTCTTGAACGGCAACTTCAACTTAGCTATCGGAGAATATTTCACAAATGCGTGGTAACTCTCATGGCTTCAATTTGTCACCCACCAAAACCTCAGCAATACTTTTTAAGAAAAGGGGAATCGAAGAACTGCACATCCTCACGCGAACCTAACCTTCTATATGATTCGCCCATTCAACTGTAACTACACAAGTCCAAATTTCTAGGACTCATCCAGATGACCACTTAACATATGCACCGCATATTAAACTCCTGAAAACGACTTGTCATCGCCTGCTTGACCTATTACGTCATCTCGCCTCAAATTTTTGGTGCTGATCGCAAGTCCCTTTTACGTTTCTATACCTACCCTTAATCCCGATCGAAGCTAGACTATGGCTTTGTAGTATATGGTCAGGGCCTCCCGAACTACTACACCTGTTAGATCCCATCCAAAACGAGGCGATCTGTATCTCCACTGGAGCCTTCCAGAATAGTCCCCCGGGTAGCTTGTTGGAAGTTGAATCCAAGTGATGCCCATTCTCTCCCTTCGAAGCAGAATACATCAAGTGCACAAGTTATCTTCGCTACCAAACCCCAATACCGTCTGCTCTGACGCCGATTCTCGGGAGATACCACATAATTCTAATTACTGGCCATTGCAAACACAATGTATAACATTCTTAACTTTTCAACTCCATTGGCAAAAGCGTCGGGCGTGTGTGATGCTCTTATGAGATAGTTTGATAGTATGTACTATCCTTGGCTATTTCCCTACTCCACGATTGCCTGCGTCCTGTATCCTCTCTCTCCAAATTCTAGCTACTCTTTCTATCCTTGTTAAAGGGCATCATTTGTCGTGGTATCTCAATCTCGCAGCGTCAAAATGGAGATTTACTCCTATATGTACGACCTAAACACGGAACAGTGTAGGTTGCCTCTGCTCTCTTATGACCGTCTATATCTATGTCTCCTATACTCTCTCCCCTCTTCATGCTTCAATTTTTATGGTAGAATTAATGGCTATAATGAATGATTGCCCTTTTTCGAATTCTATTCCCTTAACCAAGACCAATCTTATGTCATATTACTCAGATTCTCTTCATGCGCACTCCAGACGCTTAAAACGCGCGTATTCTAAGGTAGAAACAACAATTTCTGACGCGCTCCACGTCCATAAGAAACAAAACATACCATGTTGGACCACTCTCTCATGTTAAGAGGTACTGGCAATGAAAATTGCCGACAGAGAGGCCAAAATTGGCTGGCCCTCTTTCGAAGCTGTTCCAAGATACCTCGACGGATGCCATTTCGGACAGGTTTCGGCTCCCATCAACTGATTATTATCCTTAGCTCGTCCGACCAAAGCTTGTGGCTCGGTTCTTATTGGCAAAAGTTCTGGACCGATGTGATCAGCGGGGGAGTGAAACTGGAAAATATAAAGTCGAGGTACTGGTGCAGTGTTTTGTCTCTCTCACAGACGAAACGCTTACATCTATAGCTCGATGCGTCTCTTCTGATTTAACCCACAAGGAATATCATTCAATTACTACATGTCATGGAACCCTCCTCCCATCTGAAAATTTTGCCGTCGCCATATACCCCGCAATCTGTTCGCTATATCTTCATTGATTTCCCCACTGGTCCCAATTCGCTGCTCTCATTTTCCTACTGTGTATCTATTAACACTTCTAAATGGTTATGTCTATCTCTATCTAAATCTTTCCCACTTTAGCAGTAACTCTCGTACTTCAAAGACTGTCTAATTCTTATAATATATTTGATTTGTTATATATAGTTAGGATGATAATGTAAGGACATCGTTTTATTTAGTTTTTTTATTCTGACTGAATATTCACTTCATATCCAATTTTTTTTTTTGACTTTTTTAAAATATGTATAGCCAGGACCCACCATGGAGTTGATTATTCAACCCAGTGTGACCACTTCTTTGTGGGCAGTGGTGGGGTCCTTACTATTGACTATATATTATATATGTATATATATATATATATATAAATATTATATATATTATTACTATATATATATATATATAGATATATATATATATATATATATATATATATATATATATATATATATATATATATATATATATATATATTATATTACACAAGTGAGGAAGTACACTATAATTTTCAAATCTTTACATGCAGCTAAAAGGGCTACCACATCTGTCTAGTTTGTCCTTTTACTAAGCTTTAATTTCTTTATAACATTTAGTAAAATGTGTATGAATATTTCTTCAATATTATTTAAATATTACATTTTCAATATTACATTTTCAATTTATTATTTGGATTGTTATTTTAATATTATATATTGAAGACATATTACTTCTGATGCTATTGTAGTGTCTCTGTGGCTATTATTTTGGTCTAACATTCTTTAAGTTTATTGTTATCAACAAACATTCTCTAGAGAGTTTATTTCTAGGAATCAAACATTCTCTAGAGAGTTTATTTCTAGGAATCAAACATTCTCTAGAGAGTTTATTTCTAGGAATCAAACATTCTCTAGAGAGTTTATTTCTAGGAATCAAACATTCTCTAGAGAGTTTATTTCTAGGAATCAAACATTCTCTAGAGAGTTTATTTCTAGGAATCAAACATTCTCTAGAGAGTTTATTTCTAGGAATCAAACATTCTCTAGAGAGTTTATTTCTAGGAATCAAACATTCTCTAGAGAGTTTATTTCTAGGAATCAAACATTCTCTAGAGAGTTTATTTCTAGGAATCAAACATTCTCTAGAGAGTTTATTTCTAGGAATCAAACATTCTCTAGAGAGTTTATTTCTAGGAATCAAACATTCTCTAGAGAGTTTATTTCTAGGAATCAAACATTCTCTAGAGAGTTTATTTCTAGGAATCAAACATTCTCTAGAGAGTTTATTTCTAGGAATCAAACATTCTCTAGAGAGTTTATTTCTAGGAATCAAACATTCTCTAGAGAGTTTATTTCTAGGAATCAAACATTCTCTAGAGAGTTTATTTCTAGGAATCAAACATTCTCTAGAGAGTTTATTTCTAGGAATCAAACATTCTCTAGAGAGTTTATTTCTAGGAATCAAACATTCTCTAGAGAGTTTATTTCTAGGAATCAAACATTCTCTAGAGAGTTTATTTCTAGGAATCAAACATTCTCTAGAGAGTTTATTTCTAGGAATCAAACATTCTCTAGAGAGTTTATTTCTAGGAATCAAACATTCTCTAGAGAGTTTATTTCTAGGAATCAAACATTCTCTAGAGAGTTTATTTCTAGGAATCAAACATTCTCTAGAGAGTTTATTTCTAGGAATCAAACATTCTCTAGAGAGTTTATTTCTAGGAATCAAACATTCTCTAGAGAGTTTATTTCTAGGAATCAAACATTCTCTAGAGAGTTTATTTCTAGGAATCAAACATTCTCTAGAGAGTTTATTTCTAGGAATCAAACATTCTCTAGAGAGTTTATTTCTAGGAATCAAACATTCTCTAGAGAGTTTATTTCTAGGAATCAAACATTCTCTAGAGAGTTTATTTCTAGGAATCAAACATTCTCTAGAGAGTTTATTTCTAGGAATCAAACATTCTCTAGAGAGTTTATTTCTAGGAATCAAACATTCTCTAGAGAGTTTATTTCTAGGAATCAAACATTCTCTAGAGAGTTTATTTCTAGGAATCAAACATTCTCTAGAGAGTTTATTTCTAGGAATCAAACATTCTCTAGAGAGTTTATTTCTAGGAATCAAACATTCTCTAGAGAGTTTATTTCTAGGAATCAAACATTCTCTAGAGAGTTTATTTCTAACAATCAAACATTCTCTAAAGAGTTTATTTCTAGTAATCAAACATTCTCTAGAGCAGGGGTGGCCAACCTTTTGCATACCATACGCCAAATTTTTTCACAGACGAGTTCAGATGCGCCATCTATATATACTATATATATATATATATTATATATATATATATATATATATATATATATATATAGTATAATATATATATATATATATATATATATATATATATATATATATATATATATAATATATATATATATATATATATATATATATAATATATATATATATAAATTTATATATATAAGAAATCACAGAAGAGTATGCATTTCTTTATTAATTATATTTTTAGGATTCTTTGATTTAAAAATTACGGCACTAATTTCTAATATGCTCATTTATGAAAAAAATGAAATGCAAATAATTTTAAGAATATGACGAGAAACACTGCCTCCACTATCACTGAACAATGAACACAAAAATTTTCCAACTGATGATCATTTGACGATGTTTTTTTACAAGCGTAATTTAAAATTATGTTTCAAATATGAGTTTTGGCGGGAAAATATATTGAATATGAGAGTCGACGCTACCAAAAAAAAAAATGCATAAACATTACGATATTTGTTACATACTTTTTATATCTTGCCAGATTTAACAAATTTCTGGAAATAAAATGAATTTTTAGTTTTCATTAAATAAATTCGTAAAAAATAGGCTGACGTAGCCCAGATTAGTATATAAAAATCTCCCAAAAAGTAGCCCGTTGCAATGCGCCACGTTTGGCGCATGCGAAAAAGGTTGGCCACCCCTGCTCTAGAGGGTCTATTTCTGGAAATCAAACTCTCAAGACTTTTGCCTAACAGACTTGCTGATACTCAATATTGAAATATCTCAACTTCTAAAGCGCTTTATCAGAGTTTTAGGTTTTATGTTGAACAAATTCTTACTTTTATTTTTATAGAAATAAATTATCAACATATTAATTAGGAACGCTCCGACTTTTAAAGTTGCGCATTATGCACAAACACACACACACCTACATATATATATATATATATATATATATATATATATATATATATATATATATATATATAATATATATATATATATATATATATATATATATATATATATATATATATTTTATATATATATATATATATATATATTATATATATTATATTATATGTAAACATTTACATATATATTGTTATCATATGCGTATTTATATAAATATATATATATACATATTTTTATGTATTTTATTATTATTATTATTATTATTATTATTATTATATTATTATTATTATTATTATTATTATTATTATTATATATATATATATATATATATATATATATATATATATATATATATATATATATATATATATATATATATATATATATATATATATATATATAATGATATTTATTATAAACAAAGATGATATTTAATAGATTTGAACCGGCTCCAACCAGAGCCTAAAATATGCACGTGTGCCTTCTTCTTATATCGTAGGCACTCTGAACAAGCCTTCGACCCTCTTAAGACCCAGCTTAGCATTACAAACATTTAAACTGGAACCTTATCTTGTTTTTCCTTGCAAATCTCAACTCAGCGTTAGGACGCTAGCAACTACATAACTGGAATTTCCCTTTTGAATATATTAGGTGTACATGTATTATATAAGTTACGGGCATAACTTTCAGGGCTGCGGAGTCGTAAAATAAATTTTTCGACTCCGACTCCGACTCCGACTCCTTAAATTCAAATTTGAATTTTCGACTCCGACTCGACTCCACTTTAACAAAAAATTTTTCGACTCCGACTCCTTAAATTCAAAATTTTCGACTCCGACTCCGACTCCGACTCCGACTCCAGCAGTAAAATTCAAAATTTCGACTCTGACTCAGATTAGTGCTTACAGAGTTACAGTAAAACATTTTTTTGTTTCAACAAATTTTTTTTCGCTTGCTTTTGAGAATAAAAAATATACCACTTTTCCAATGAATCTAATCTCCAAATGCTATACGGTAAAGTACCGTAAAGACATAAAGATGCAGGCGCAACACATGACAAACAAATATATTTCAGTTTCGGAAACAAATGTATAACGTAATTATAATGCAAATTATTTTTATTTTTATTATAAAACAGCCATTATAAAATTAACAGTTTAATACTTTCAGTTTCAATAATAATAATAATAATAATAATAATTAATAATAATAATAATAATAATAATAATAATAATAATAATAATAATAATAATAATAATAATAATAATAATAATAATAATAATAATAATAATAAATAATAATAATAATAATAATAATAATAATAATAATAATAATAATAATAATAATAATAATAATATAATAATAATAATAATAATAATAATAATAATAATAATTAAAATAATAATAATTATAATAATAATAATAATAATAATAATAATAATAATAATAATAATGATAATAATAATAATAATAATAATAATAATAATAATAATAATAATAATAATAATAATAATAATAATAATAATAATAATTAATAATAATAATAATAATAATAGCATTAACAGAATCGCTTATGAAATAAAAAACAAAAGAATTTCTGACAAAATTAAAAGAACTGGATTTTATAATTTAGGATATATATATATATATATATATATATATATATATATATATATATATATATATATATATATATATATATATATATATATATATTGTATATATATATATATATATATATATATATATATATATATATATATATATATATATATATATATATATATATAGATTGCCTAAAATACACAAAAACTCAGAAAATTCACCTTTGAGACCTGTAATATCTATGTGCGGAACGGTTACACACGAAATTGCCCAATATCTGAACAGCATTATCCGACCATATCTTAATAACTCTTTCATAGTTAAATCAAATAATGAAACATTATGTAAATTATCAAACTTAAAACTTGAAGCCACTAATATATTCGCCTCACTTGATGTAGAATCTTTGTTCATAAATGTACCGGTTCTTGATACGATTGACATAATAATTAACGAAGTGTATCACTCAAATAACCTACCCCCACCAGATATATCAGAACAACATATGAGAACCTTTTATTAATTTGTTGTACTCAAACACCGTTTAAATTTAAAGAAAACATATATCTACAAACTGATGGAGTGCCGATGGGCTCACCACTTGGACCTACATTTGCTGGACTTCCATATGTCCAATCTGGAAAACAAAATCCTTCGTGAAACAAACAACTTTAACCCCGTATTTTACATAAGGTATGTCGACGACACCCTCACTATTTTTAGGAACATAGATCATATACATCAGTTCATCAATAGAATTCAAGAGTTGTCATGCTTAAAATTCACATACGAAACTTAGGTTAATAATGCTATCTGTTTTTTAGACATCAAAATCAATGTTAATTCTGACGGCTCATTATCTACAGGCATACATGTCAAACCCACTGATAATGGTCTGTATATGAACTATGGATCCTATTCACCGACTATTTACAAAGAATCTATCGTAAAAATTTTAGTTTACAGAGCATACAACCTATGTTCAACTTGGAAAACTTTTGATGAAGAAATTTGCCGCATTAAGTAAAATTTAATTAACTGTGATCATCCACAATATTCAGTTGAAAATTTAATTAATAAAACCCTTACAAAATTATATAATAAAGAAAGTAAAAATAATCAGAAAAATTCGATAAATTTCTTCTTCAAAACTTCCAATGCTATTTGTCAATAAGGAAGAGAAGTGCCTTCGTAATATTTTGAATTCTCACCTCAAAACTAAAGACACCTCAAAAATTAAAGTCAGACTATACCATAAGTCCAAACAACTGGCATCTTCCTTTAGCACAAGAGATGCTTTGCCCGACAACCATCACGTTGTGTACCAATTTAACTGCCCTGAGTTAGACTGTACGTCGACATATATTGGTTACACGAAGAATAGATTGTCGGACAGGGCATATCAACATCTCTACAGTCCCAGCAAAATCTTTGAACATTTCAATACGGCACATGGTCAATCAACTATTAGTAATATTTCTAAACACTTCACAATATTATACGGATCGTGTGAAGTCCAGAAACTTAAAATTGCGGAGGCCTTCTACATCAAAACACGCAACCAGACATTAACATAAAATTTTATGTATTTATCAGTCAGACTCAATATGATTTACTTATTATATATCAATTTAAGACTCATTCGCTTACAAGAAATAATCCTCTGAAGATGTCTCAAGTATAGAGACGAAACGCGTCGGGAAATCTATGTAAATATATCTTCTTCTCCTGTATATTATTTTCAAAGATTATTTTAAGGAAATTAAATTATGTACAAAATAAATATTTAGAACGTTGGAAATAAAATCAAAAACTTTTATAATAATAATAATAATAATAATAATAATAATAATAATAATAATAATAATAATAATAATAATAATAATAATAATAATAATAATAATAATAATAATAATAATAATAATAATAATAATAATAATAATAATAATAATAATAATTCCCACTTTAACCTTAAAATTGTTCAACCTGACCCGACCTGACTCCACTTACACAGGAATCTTCGACTCCGACTCCGACCGACTCCACTTGCACAGAGTTTTCGACTCCGACTCCGACTCCGGACTCCACGACTCCGACTCCACGACTCCGACTCCGACTCCAGCCCTGATAATTTATATATATATATATATATATATATATATATATATATATATATATATATATATATATATATATATATATATATATATATATATATATATATATATATATATATATATATATATATATATATATATATATATATATATATATTTCTTTTGCATATTTTATTTCCCCAAAAAAATAAATCATGTCGAAGAAATGTATTAAATGTGGTTGGATTGAATTAGATTAAATAAAATTATTCCGAATTAAAAACATATTTCTCTTATAAAATGAAAACTTCATTTGACGTATTTTTAAATATATGTTGCTGAAGATGTTTTAAATCAAATGTATATGTATTCCAATGATGATGTCGTAGAAGAAGAAAACGAGTCTTCAAATAATGTGTCCACAGCTAGAAAGAAAATAAATGAAACTAGTCAGGAAGAATTGGCTTCTCAACCAAGAGAGTCAAATAACTCAGTTGGACTTATCGACAGAACATTCGAAAATGAACAAGAAAGTCGTGAAGCTTCAGCATCTGGTAGCCATAGAAGTGAAAGACACGAAAGTCCTAGGTCTTCAATACCTGCAGCTGCTCTGCCACTT
>JABUQX010039615.1:35000-37500 GCA_015478945.1 Trachelipus rathkii
ATGTATCATTGTAACAGGAAATGTATTATAAATCATGATCTGGTGAAGATTAAATGTTTCAAAATATTTAAATGGAAGAAACATTTATAAGTGAACTGAACATGAAATTTGGCATCTTACGAGTAATAGCTAGTAATATTTTCACAGTATCAACCTCACTCAATAGAAGTAGTAGTAGTAGTAGTAGTAGTAGCAGCCAGTAGTAGTAGTAGTAGTAGTAGTAGTAGTAGTAGTAGTAGTAGTAGTAGTAGTAGTAGTAGTAGTAGTAGTAGTAGTAGTAACTATTAATTATTAATTATTAATTATTATTTATGTATTAATTATTATTTGCATGACATTTTTACTTCGAAAAAATCATTGACTGCTGACTATATACTACTACTAGTAGTATATAGTCAGCAGTCAATGATTTTTTCGAAGTAAAAATGTCATGCAAATAATAATTAATACGGTACAATTTCGAGTTTACAATCTTTACAATCTTCGGTACAATCTTGAGTGATGGCATAGGTGAAAAAAAAATACTGTTCAATTGCTTTCAATTTCGAATAAACAAATTACAATTCAAATGGAAGAGCTATTGAAATAAAAGTTCAAAACCAGCACTAAAGACCGAGAATGAAAAAAAATTAACTGATGTTGCTGTAAATGGCGTGATTAATTTTTTCTTAGCAGTGCTGATGAAAAAGGAAGCTGTAGAGAAAAATAAAGTTGTTAAAATAGTTGACATTTCTTTCAGTGAAGATTTACTGACTAGATTCCTTTTTATTTATTAAAGATAAATGAGGAAAAATATCTCAAATTGAATCGTCTTGCTAAGTTAGTTCTCCCCAGCAGTATCCCCAGGGAAGGTTTGTTTAATAACGCGTTTAGAATTTGAAAAAGAGCGCAAAAGACTTTATATTAGAGGTGAGTCATTCATTCACTATTTAAGAGCGAGTCAATTCAGAGACTGATCGATAGACAAGTCTTTAAAAAACGAACGGCGTCTCTTCAAGATCGGTGAATGCTTGAAAAAAAGTCTTTATTTCTTTTGAGCTGGCAGGCCTTTGTGGTAACTAATATTTCCGAAGACACCAACACAATATCTCATATACCCATGAGCTGCAGATCTTTGTGAAATACCTCAGTCTGTTTCTGCAATGGCTCTTGTGAAACATTGCAGTCTCTGTAATATATATATAATATATATTTATAAATATATAAAATAATACAATATACACAATGTATATAATATATATAAAATAAGATAAATATAATATATATATATATATATATATATTGGTTAGTTTTAAATAGCAGGAAAAAAGTTTTCTATTCTATCCGGAGATTTATTGGTAAGAAGATTTTATATAGAGGTTTATAAGATTGAAATGCTGCTTTACTACTTTTGATTATTTTCAAAATGCATAGACGTACATATAGGCTATAATATATTTTAGTAAATAATCGTTTTTTTTTTCAATATTAGAGTTATAGTATATATTATATATATATAATCATATATATATATATTATTACCCCTTCCCCTATACTATAATAATATATACTATATATATATAATATATATTATATATATATATATAATATACATCTAAATGTATCAAATACATACAGATACCGTCTGCAAAATATAACATCTATATATATATATCATATATATATATATATATATATATATGGCTATTTATAAGTGTTTGACTCCAGGAGCGAAAATCAATATTAATGTATCGTTATTTTAAAAATTTTAGGGTAAATACATTAAAGTTTTTGGGGTAACCTAACTAAACCTAACCTAATCTAACCCAACCTAACCTAACCTGCAACCTAACCTAACCCAACTTAACCTAAATTAACTAACCTAATTACACGGAGTCAACCACTTATAGTACTATATACTATATCTAGTATAATATAACTATATATAATATATATATATATATATATATATACTATATATCTATATATATATATATATATATATATAATATATATAAATATATAGTATATATCATATATAATAAATATGCATAACTTTATTGGGGTTCCCGAATGTTATTACAAATTTTCGTTATTTATTCCGTCGCGATGCTCAGTTAAATTAAAATTTTACTTTCCGAGGATTATGCTCTTTAAATTTGATTATAGCTAATATTTTTACTCTTGTGTAAAATATTTAAAACAGATTTACTTAAGAGAACAGATATTTATTTGAGGATGCAATGGATGTTGAATTATTTCAACTAACATTAATACCTAATAATAAGTAATAAGTAATATAATAATAAAATTAATAATATAAATAATACATAAATAATAATAATGAATAATAATCGAATCAATAATAATAATAATATCAACTAATAAAAAATAATAATAAAATAAAATATAATATAATAATAAATAATAAAAAATAATAATAAATAATAACTAATAATAAAATAATAATAATAATAATAATAATAATAATAATAATAATAATATAATATAATAATAAAAT
>JABUQX010039615.1:40000-46071 GCA_015478945.1 Trachelipus rathkii
GATTATGTGCACTGCAAGTCAGAATATTTAAGAGAGTATACTCTTGAAAGCCTTAGGTCTTCACTATAACTAAAATAGTTAGTTAAATAGTGGGATAATACACTAGGTTAATTTTTAAGCTTATTGAGAAAAGTTTGTTTTCCCAAGCTCAAAACGAAGTAGTTGACCCGTTTAAGCTTTCCAGAATGTTAAATTGAAATGCACATAAAAAACGATCTTCGAATAAAGGAATATTTGAATATTAAACATTAATTCAGCACGAAGCTTAACAGTGTAAATTGTTACCGGCTTGAAGCCTTACAACGAATGATTTTAAAAGAGAACTTATCAGTTCAGAAAATAAATGCGAATGAAATTTAATTAGAACTTAACAGTTCGAAATCAAAAGGCGAATGAATTCTCAAATATCCAAAAACCGCTCTCTACTTTTTGCATTTGGCAACCCCCAGGTTTCCAAGAAATAACCTCTTTTCTGACAACTCTTGACTATAATTTTTATATCCTCCCGGGGGGGGATGGCTTCTGGCCTCTATAGGGCAGAAGTCAGAACTTGACTACTTGGAATGAATATTTTGAAAACAGCTGCAGAATATTTAATCTGATTCTTCCGATGAATCATACATCAGAATATTTTTTCTTGCAGCTTCTGCAGCTTTCCGCTTAGGCCGACTATTTTTGATATCTCTATCAGCTGGCGTTGATGAACTTCCAGCATCCGTCGCAGACGTAGAAGGGGGGTTCACCCCTCCAGGAATATTTAATGATGGATTTGCTGGAAGGACAGGGACTGTGTTTGACGATGAGGGTGTTGAACCACTATGGGTCAAAGAAAGCTCTAGGGGATACAAATATTTGACTGGATACAAGCTGACTTGTCCCCCAGGAGTCCTGACGTACACCGATCTGACTTTATTGTCGTCACCGATTATAAGATCTACGACTATCCCCATCTGCCAGTAAGGACGTTCTTTCACTGGACTTTTGATAAGAACAACGTCATTCTTTTTGACTAGATTATTCCAGCTGACCTGGTAGAGATCTCTTCCAGTCTCTCTAAGACTGAGGAGGTACTCATTGTACCACCTTGTACGAAATTCTTCGAATTTTTCTGAAGAATATTTCAGTGACTTTACTAGCTCTTTCTTAGCCGAAGTTGAGTCCCAGAACTGATTATTTGACCCAGCTCCGGGTAACGCCATAGCGGTTTTTGACAAGGGTTTGATGAAATCGTTGGGAGTAAGAGGTAATATCTCATTTGAACTTGTGGTGTAGGTGAGCGGACGTGAATTTATAGCATCAGCAATATCTGACAATATCGTAATGAAGTCGAAATAATTCAACGAGGAACGTCCAATTGTTTTGAATAAACAATCCTTCACCACACGTATTAACCGTTCCCACTGGCTTCCTACCCATGGGCTATACAGAGGAATTCGCTTATGCGAAATCTGATTTTTTCTTAAAAACTCACTCCCATTTTCTGACACGAGGAAAGTTCCTAAGAAGTCAGTTCCTTGATTGAAGGAGCGCGCGTTGTCGCTATAGACACAGTCAGGCACTCCGAAACGATTAACAAATCGTTGGAACGATTGAATAAATGATTTAGATGACATGTCATCTATAAGGTCTAAATAGACCGCACGAATATTAAGACAGGTGTAAATGAGTATGAACATTTTTTGGGCTGAGTCAGAGCCTTTGACTTTGATCCACCAATGTTTGGTGTAGTCAACACCTACATGCTTAAAAGGCCTGAATAATTCCACCTGGTCTTTTGAATAATTGGTGAAGCGTGGGTACCGAAAAGCAAAATTATTGAACTTTTTGCAGATTATGCATTCCTGCAAAACATTTTTGATGGAGGTACGCGCTGAAGTCACCCAGAAGCCTTGGAGCCGAATATTTGTAAGAGTGGCTTGTATGCCTAGATGCTTACACTTATGATGAGCATCTCTAATGATTAACTTGGTGAGGTGGTGACTTTTTGACAGCAAGATGGGATTAATTACGTCATAATTGTAATAATTGCATCTTGACAAACGACCTTTGCTCCTGATGAGATTATTTTCATCCAAGAACAAGTTCAGATTATTTACCAAGTCCGGAACTTGGCCAGTGAAAGAAGGATTATTTTTAATCTCTTCTAAAAATTGAAGCTCTTTCGAGAACGATTCTTTCTGCATTGTCTGTAGACAATACAGACGTGCCTTCAAATCATGATTAATTGTCACACCTCTTGACAAGGCTCCAAACTGGAATAATAAAGCTACTACTCGATATAGCTTGTGCAAGTTTGAATATTTGGACAAATCCACTACAGGAGGTTCATTGCCACCTTGAACAACAGCAAAAACTGGAGATGCTATTTCCAGTTCAGCTGATGGCCAGTAAATACTATTTAAAGAGAGCCATTTTGGCCCTTTAGTCCAGAAGGACATGTTCTTTTGAAATTCCTTGAAGGAAATACCTCTGGTCAGAAGGTCAGCTGGATTATCTTCTGTTCTGACGTATAGAAATTTAGGACTTAACGAATATTCCTCTTGAAGCGAAGAGCTCATGGCGCGAATATCTTGCACACGATTCCTCACGAATATTTGCTTAACTTTCGAGATCCTATTTTGGATCCAATGAAGAGTTATCTGCGAGTCGGAGAATATGTTCAATTCCTTGAACTTGACACCCGACAGTCCACTTAACATTTGTGGTAAGCACTTTAATGCTAAAAACACAGACAATAACTCCAAACAGGGAAGCGTTCTTCCTTTTGCAGGAGCGATTTTTCCCTTTGACCAAAGAAGATTTGGACCCTCTGCCGCAGACGAGACATACACTACGAAGCCATAAGCAATAGTGCTTGCATCGCAGAATATATGAATACTTAAATCAGAGTCACTTGACTCAAATGAAGATCTTCTAAAAGAGACCTCCTTCAGAGAGTTAAGGTCCTTGCTCAACTTCTCCCATGAATTTTTGATTTCGGGAGCGATTATATCGTCCCACCCCATGTCCACTTCCCAAGTTTTCTTCATAAGAAGACGGCCTCGAACGGTGACGGGGAGGTAAAGGCATAGGGGATCGAAAACTTTTGAAATCTCCGACAGGAGCTGTCTCTTGGTAGAGACAATATTTAATGAAAAGTCACTAAGACTCAGACTATCTTGAACGGTATTATATAAATACCCTAAAACTCTTTCTTCATCACTTTGATGAGTTGCAAGTTTACCCTCCTCCTTGAATATTTCTTTGAGATCTGGACAATTTGAGTTCCAGGAGCACAAGTTGAAGCCCCCCTCACTCATACGTGAGGTGGCCTCTCGAAAAATATCTTGAAGTTCGTCTACAGACGAAGAAGTGTACAAAAAATTATCAACGTACAGATTATTTTGAAGAAGAGAGGTACAGAGATCAGGAGGGTATTTTTTGGCGTGATGTTGTATCACAGCCCCTAGAACATAGGGGCTGACAGCCAACCCGAAGATGATGGTGGCATAACGGTAAGTGAGTAACTCGCCATCAGCCTCCCAGAAAAAAACAGAAGCGATTTCTGTCCTCTTCTAATTTTAATTTGATCTGGAGGAAGGCTTTCGAAATATCCGCCAGAACGATGAATTTGTTCGTTCTGAAAGACAGTAACAACTTAAATAGGGAAGCGATTAAATCTACCCCTGGATACGATGCCTGATTAAGTGAAGGACTACAACCTATCTTCAGGCTGCAGTTAAAGACGGGACGAATTTTTGTCGTCACTTGAAGGGCCTGTTTTATTATAGGTCTGTGGGGTATCCAGATGAATTTATGATAATCTTTCGGATGCACCTCCACAGCCTCCACAATACCTTCTTTTAGGTATTCCTTGAATATTTCCCCATACTTGTTAAGCAAGCCTTGAGCAGTCAATTTCCTTTTGACTCGTTGCATCGTTGCAAGAGCAACGTGATGATTTGATGGGACCTGCTCAAGAATATCTTGAAACCACGGAAGTTCCACGTGGTACCTTCCGTCTCGGAACTCTATCCCTTCGTGGAATCTCTTGATGAATATTTCGTCAATGGAACCCTGGTCCCGCTCCTCATTGATACCCAAAGACTCTAATTTATAGAGGTTCTCCAGGCCCAAGTCCAAATCAGACTCAGTGTGGGTATGTAAGAGTGGGTTGAAGTACGAAGGTACCGGTTCCACTACAAGATTGATTACATGTTCCGGGACGTTCCTGACAGATCTTTGAATATTTGAAGGTATGGGGAGCTCGGAATTCTGTCATGATTTTTTGACAGCTTTCGGCGAAGAATTCTTCCCAAAGATTTTTTCATTTTGGGAAGGTGACAAAAAAGATGTTACAGGCCCGAAAGGCACGTGCCCATGACAAGTTTCTAGGGCACTGCCCCGAATGCATTTTACGGTTTTAAAATGCTTTAATAAATGAAGAGCATCGATGCCCAGCAGCCCATGAATATTTGAAACCCTGTCAACATTATTATTTTGATAGTGACTATCTGCCACTTTGAAACCATTTTGGGTAATATTTTTCATAGCCTCCGTCAGGCCTTTTACATAAAAGCCGATATCCAATTCAGAATCAATATTTACAGGTAGGCTAGAATATTTCCCACAACAAATGCCCATCTCTAAATTTAAAGACCGTAAGGATCTTAATTCCTCTCCCAAAAATGTTTTAATGGAGCTCTGATGACTAGGAAGACTATTTTCATTGACTCCCAATTTTTTAAGAATGCTCCTATGAAAATACGTGGACTGACTACCGAAATCGAGAAGCACGCGTACAGGGACTATTTTATTGCCCTTCTTGATGTTAAGGGAGAGAGTGGGCAGAATATTTTGACCCACGGATGAGGCTGTACCTGTATTTATACAGATATGATTAGAAGAGCCGCTGGCTTGACCATTTGCCTCATTCGCGACTGATGTTGACGGACGACTATCTTCCGAAAAGCCACCGGACACGTTTCTACTATTTTGAAAGCATAGAGCTGTTATGTGGGATTTTTGACCACATTTGCCGCATGGGTAACTAAGTCCATACCTCTTGGCAGGACACTTATTAGCGAAATGCTTGCTACTTGAGCAGCTGAAGCACATGCGCAGCTCTTTACAGCGATCTCTCCTGCTTTCAGGAGAAGAATATACTTCACAAGAAATCATGCGATGATTTCTGTTGCAAAATTTACATTTCGAAATAAATGATTTAGAAGAATTTTTAAATCTCCCACTCTTTTGACTGCGTTCTGTTTCATCTTCTGACGATGAAGATTTCGAACTATCCTCTTTAGAGGAAGCGTTAAAAGCTGACGATTTAGCCGATTTATGCTCAAAAGGAGCACGATTACGGTCAAATCCCTTTTTAGGGGCAGATTTATTTTTTCCCCTCCCCTTCTCCATAGACTTGATTATTTTACCGTAATGCTCCAAAATTATATTAACGGAAGGATATTCATCCTGTGTGATTAATTTGAGCTCACGAAGAAAGCCAGTTGGAAGTTTGTCCACGATTATATGACTCATGAGCTTACAGCCCGCCGAAGGCTCTTCAAAGAAATCGAGTCCAAACTCCTTGAGCTCATGAATATATGCTCTCACTTCAGACAGGAATATACGAATATGTTCAGGATTATTCTCTAAAATAGGCGCAGAATCGATTTTATGAAACAGAGAATCAATAATATATGATTCGTCTAAGTAAAGGTTCTTTAATATTTCGAAAGCGACTTCCAAATTGGAGTCGACATTAGTTAAATGCTCAATATCTTTGAGCGCATTACCTGATAACAATGACTTTAAATACTGCAATTTTGCAGCGCTAGAAATATCTTTTCTGGCCCCATAAACATTTTGAAAGGACAGAATAAACGAGCGGAAAGAATGCCGGTCCCCCTCACCCCTGAACTCTTGACACTTTATTGCAGGAATTTTTACTTCCTGTTTTGATGCATGAATATTTTTGATTATATTCTGCATCTCTTGACGTGATATTCCGTCTTCAAGAGAGGCCTCTGAAGCTGCAGGAGGCGCAGACGGAGAAGAAGATGGAGAACTAAAACGCGGTGTCATACGCC
>JABUQX010039616.1:10000-14740 GCA_015478945.1 Trachelipus rathkii
TATATATTATATAAATGTGTTTTGTATATCTTTCTTTGTATATATATATATAAATATTATATATATATTATAATATTATATAATTTAATCACTGAATGGTTATTTTAACCTATTGTCGTCGGAATGCTATTGATTCACTGTAGACCTTTTTGTAATTCCCTCAACTTATGATAATTTCTTATTTTTTAATAGGCTAATTAAATTAGTCGAGTATAAAATTAAAAAAAAACACGAAATAATGAGGTTGTAAAGAAAAAAAAGTAATAGAATATTTTTATGCCTTAAAGATGATACATTTTGGTAATAATAATAATATTTCGTTTGGACAACAGCGTTTGATAATAATAATAATAATAATGAGAATAATAATAATAATAATAATAATAATATAATAATAATAATAATGATAATGATAATGATAATGAATAAGTAATAATAATAATAATAAATAATAAATAAAATAATAATAATGTAATAAAAAAACTAAAGAAATGTGTACTAGTAACAATAATATAATATATTATATATATATATTATATATATATATTATCAATTACAAGTAATTAAAACAATGATAATGCAGGAATGCACCCTTAGAAGGGGGGGTTTATTGTCACTGGGGTCTACCAAAATTCTAAGCCGAGATACTCGAGGCTGATTAATTAGTAAATATAAATCAATATTGGGATGTGTAAAATAATAGATCAGTCGTTAATGGTTTTATTAAACTATGCAAGAATGGTAATTGAATATGTGACAATCATATAAATAGAATGGTGAATATATGATAATGGGTAATAATCGGCATATAATAACTTTAACACTCGTTAATTACAGCGCAAATAATATGACCCTGTCACTAATATAATTAACCTTATATCAAAGGATTTAGACACAAAATCTTCAGCACGACCATCCGCTAAGGGAGATCGGCACACAATCCCAATCTGGCTTTTGGCTCTGTCCCTTGCGGGCTCTCGCCAATCACATTCAAATGATTTGGCATCTCTCTCCCGCCTAAATGCGGGGAGAGGCTTTTGTTATTTCGCTGGCGCTTCGCTTTGCTTAGTTTACATGGGAAGTTTTATAAGAATCGATCACCAATCTTTGTTAAGAGATGTACACGGGTGTGGCTGCAAATTTGCCTCGTACATAGGTGTACACTCACTATGACATACATGCAAATGTTTACATATCGTCCCTACACCTGTAAATTTCCACTGTAGAATTGGTGACCTTTGGAGTGGGGAAAGACATAAGAAGCTCTATAACCATTTGTGAAGCAGATGGTTATTCACTTCTTATTTCTTCCATTCTCCTTCCTACATTTACAATAATTCAAAGGAAAGTGGAATAAGAAAGAGGAAAACTACTTGAAAGGAGGTTAAAGAACTACAATTTTGAAATAATACCACATTTTAACAAATTTTTAATTTGTTCTCGTAATAATTATTATAAGATCGTCTCTACTCTTTTCTTTCACAAGAGATATCTTTCTCTGTTTCTTATTTCTCTTTCCTTTTCTATTTATTCATTTTTCTTTTCTGTTTCTGATGGGGAGTTTATAAGGCTGTAAAAGATTTTTACATTTCTAAGATTTTCCACTACTACTTTGTTGTCCTTTATTATGTGAGCATTATTGTTAGTAATCTTTACCACTCGATAGGGGCCACTGTATCTAGCTTCAAGCTTCCCAATATTATATTGTTGATTTCTCACCAATAGATATTTTGCATCTTTTAAGTTTCGGGGAAGGAACACATTGCGATTTCGGAGATTTGTTCTTTTTGCAAGTGGCTTTGCCATCAGACTTGCAAGTTTTTCAATGTAGTTATCATAGCTCATGGGTCGGTCTGGTACATCTGTATCCAATAGTCCTCCTGGTATGTTTATATTTTGGCAATACATAAGCTTACTAGCACTAATGCCACTTTCAGAGATCGGCGCCTGCCGGATAACAAAAAGCGCATATGGCAGAATATCGAGCCACTCCTGCTCTCTTAGTTCTGGTTCGAGCAACATAGTTCTTAGACAAGTTAAGAGGGTCTTGTGAAAAACTTCTGCCCTTGCTATTAGCTTGTGGATTGCATCTCGCAGTCGTAGTATGGCATGTGCCTAGCTGCCGGCACACACTCTCAAACAGGTGAGAAGTGTAATTGGCTACGCGGTCTGTGACAAAATTGTATGGGACACCAATATCAGGAAATATTTTATTTACCAATACTTTCACTATCGTCTCTTTAGTTATATCTCTGAGGGGAAAGGCCCAAACGTAATGTGAGAACCGATCTACAAGGGTAAATAAATACTTGTAGCCCCGGCAGGGGGGTAATTTTAGAATATCTGCATTCATTATCTGAAACTTGTGACTGACCTCTCTATACTTTCCATAGATGGGATTGATTTTCCTACCTACTTTGCTAAGCTGACATTGTTCACACATCTGCACGATCTTTTTCACGCGCCTGTGCATGCTCTGGAAGACATAATCAACTTTGATAGCAGTCAGACAGCGATTTATCCCCAGGTGTCCCTGGTGGTGTGTTATCTTTATCACTTCATCGATATTAGCATTTGGAAGCAATATTCTGGAATAGCTCAGTGAGATATCCACATACAATTGAATTTCTTCTCGTTGATACCAAAACTTTTGTCTTTTAATAATAAGAGAGCTTTTTGTTTAATCTAATAACAATGTTTTTATGTATTCATCATTTTCCTGATTGATCATTAACGGCACATTCCATTCTGCGTTTACAGTGCCTTTGTTGTTAGTTACTAAATTTACCATTTTTACCTCTATGGGATCTTCACGAGACGTTCGCTGAGGACCCAATTAGACTCTCTTTCTGTACGGTTGCCGTGCCGTCATTGGCTGAGAGATCTGGAGGCCACGCCCCTTCATCAGAATTGCAATCATTTATACTTGCAATTATTTCATTATCTATAAGATATACAGACAAAGGGTTGTTTTTGGAAGTGATTAAATGCCATGACGGTTGGAATGAGCTAACAAAATTCATTTGGCGGACTTCTCTAACATTTTGATTTTTAGAATGATTTACCCGACTATAACGCGATATCAGTTCTCTGGAGGTCGTTGCCATTGCAAAACTGCGTCCTATGATGAGATAGCCGTATTTTAAAAGGACTTTATTCAAACACAGCAGTAGTTTATTCGCATAGTCATATTTTTGTTCAGTTGGTGATAAGACACTGCTATAAAATGCGATTGGCCGACTTGCCTCATCATTCGATAATATTGCACATGCAATTGCTATACTTGTGGCATGTACTATGACCTTTATCGGCCCAGCTGCACTAGGATACGTCAGAGTGGATGCCTGTTGGATGGCTTTCTTTGCATTTTCAAAGGCTTTGTCTGCTGCTTCATTCCAGATTATCCTACGTCTAGAGTAGGGTTTTCCCCGTAAAAATAGATTCAGTGGGGCTATCACATCTGCCCAACATACTAATGTATTGCGATAAAAGCCCACGCGCCCTAAAAAAGCTCTTAAATCTCTGATCGTTTTAGGTTTTGGCACCTCCAATATCTCTTTTATTTTCTCATCATTTGGTCGTATACCTTCTTCATTTATAGTGTAACCTAAATAATCGATTTCTGTTTCTCCTATTTGGCATTTTGAGGGGTTTAGGTTTACATGTAGGTATTGCAACCGCTTAAACACCCTTTCGAGGGCAATCTTGTGCTCCTCTTTTGTCTTAGTATGGACTAATATATCATCCATATAAACCTGTGTATTCTCGAGGCCCTGCAAGAGAATGTTGACGAAACGTTGAAACACAAACGGTGAGGCCGAATATCCCATCGGTAAATTGCAATAACTAAAATTTCCCATATTAGAGGTAATAGTGAAGTATTTTATGCTTTCTGGATGTAATGGTATTGAATAGTAAGCTTGCGTCATATCGACCCGTGAGAAATATCTGCTCCCTTGCAATGTGAATATTGCATCCTGTAATGTTGGTAACCCATAGGGCTCTGGTTCCGCTCTTTTATTTAACTCACGGAAGTCTGAAATTAATCTAACTCTATTATGACTTTTCTCCAAGACAGACACTGGGAATGCCCAGGCGGAATTAGTGCGTATCAGTACACCTGTTGCAACTAAATTATCAAATTCTGCTTTTGTTTGATTATATAATTTATGGGGGATCCTTCTGGCTCTCATAGCTATCGGGGAGCCTTTGATGTTGGCTTTATAAGGGTATGTATTAGCTAATTCTATTAATATTCTTTCAGGTATGACAGCTTGTTCTTCATGGCAGTTATTTGCCCTTCTTTATTTATTAAAGCGGTATTCCCGCAGCTCATTTTGCCTTTATACTTCTCAAAGATCTCTCCCCATCTTTCATTTTGTTTAATTTTTATGTAATTATTTTCTGTTACATAAGGATTGAGAAACAATTCTTTGTATTCCAATAATAAATCATTATAAAAGATATCACTGATAGGAACATGCTTAGGAGAGGTTGAAATGGTTGCAGAGGGAGATTTAGGATCTCGGGAAATTTCATGCACATATTTATTTTTAAAATCATTATTTCTAACTAAATTTATAGCTTTATTAGTTGAGGGGTCAATTAAAATGTCATTTTGAAAGCTTATACCTAAATTATATCGTTTAAGAAAAGGCAGGCCCAAGAGGTTTACCTCTACGTCTGCAACATAGAACTCGTCTACATAAATTTTACTCATATTAATTTCAAATTTAATAG
>JABUQX010039617.1:0-20013 GCA_015478945.1 Trachelipus rathkii
TAGCACACTCACGCACTATACATCGGCTTAAACAACGATATCATCCATCTTTCCGCATACGCAAACATCTCACGTATTTTTCAGTTATTTCTTATTTAGCAGCTTTCTTCACACCAAAACAAGCGATGGCTTGATTAAGTTAATGACGGAGGATTTTAGTGTGTTAATACGTTCATTCTTCATTTATTCAAATTCTTCTCACACCTAAAGCCCCTAAGATTGTCATCTGAACCCATTGCAACTTAGATCTATACTCTTATTCCGTTGACCATGAGTCTCACTACTATACATTAACAACAGGTATACACATACCCTCATGTAAGAGTCCTAGCGCACTCAAAAACCTTAGTCCCTTTGGCAGCCACCACGCTTTTATTTCCACCACCACGCTCTCATTCACAACTTCTACTACACTCTGCTGGGCATCATCCGTTCCCTTTTTCATAACCAAATATTTCTAAATTTTAACTCTGACATTCGTTCAGCTGCTCACATATCCAACATAACTTTAGCACCAAGGACTGTCCTCACTCCAGCCATAACCTTACTCTTATCTACGGTTTACATTTCAAACCCTCTCTTTTACACACGCCTGCCAAACCCCTCCACCTCTAAACTCTCTTCAGATTCACCGCAAAACCAAATCACTCGCATACAATAAGAAGGGCACCTTTACTCTCTTCCATTCTCCATCATTCTAAGCAAGACACCCTGGCCACCCCCACCTCTAATTCTTTCATAACCCCATATCCATAAACTTTAATAACAAGGAGACATAACACATTCCTGGCTCACTTCGCTATTAATATTGAACCAATCAGTTTCGAAACCATTTATTCTTCTTACACATGCTTCACTATCGTCATAATACTTCTTATTCCATCAGAAGCCCACTAAAAACACCATATATCACTAACACCTGCCATAGAGCTTCCCTATTATCCTATCATATGCCTGTTGCACAATTAAAAAAATACAATTTTAATTATTCATTCCCCATTTTTCCAATCAATTCTGTGTTATCGAAATATGTGCACACATTTCATATCCACTCCTAAATCCACCTTGTCTTTCACAATCAGTCCTAGGCAGTCACGACGCACTCTTTCGACCAAAATACCAGCATATATTTCCCTACAACTCAATAAACTACATTCCCCTATACATTCCTACAGTTACCCTTATCTCCCTTACCCTTATATAAGGGTATTTTACTGCTCTCCTCTAATACCTCGTAGCTATATCCTCCATAAACGCTTTGTTATATAACTTCAAATCAATAAGCCACCATGCCGCTCCGTTCTTCATCAGTTATCACAGTAACTTTTCTCTATAGACCTGCAATTTCTAACTATTCTTTCAATTTTCTCACTCAACTCTACCATTCACCTCCTCCTTACTAATCGACTTCATATATATATATTATTATATATATATATATATATCAATATATATATATATATCATATATATATATAATATATATATATATATACTATATATATATATATATATTATCATAATATATATATATATATTAAAATCAAATAACTTATGTTTGCTAAAAGGAAACAAATTAATATAAACGGTACAGTTTGAAAATAGAATATACTTATTTATTTATTGAAGTTACGTTGAAAGTTTAGGAAACGGTATATATGAAAAGAAATTATAATTATAATTTATAAAAAAGATAAATGGCAGTATACAAATTAATAAAAGTCATAGTTTCCAAACGGAAAAATATATTAAAATATTAAAGTTATCGTTGGCGGGAAAAAACAGGGATATAATTAAAATAATATGAAAAGAAATTAAAATATGAATGTTTCAGCCATGAAAAGAAAATTGGAGTATAGCAAATTAATTTAAAGTGAAAGTTTAGGAAAATATTTTTAAATATTAAAATTAATATTCAAGTGTAGGAAACGGGGATATAATAAAATATATGAAAAGAAATTAAGAATATAGATGTACCAGCTTAGAAAGAAAATGGAGTATATAAACTTGTAAAGTCAAAGATTGTAGGAAAATATGTTTTCAATAATAATGATAATAATAATAATACTAATCATAATAATACTAATATAATAATCATATAAATAATATAATCAAAAATAATAATATAACTAATAAAAAATAAATATATAAAAAAATAAAATTACTCCTTGGGTGATTCTGATTGACTACGTTTTTTTGTTTCTCTCTTTATTATATTTTTTTCCATCAATAATATACCGATAATATTCTCCATTTTATAAATACAGACTTTAAAAATAATTGAACAAATGCATTTTCTCTTATATATATATATATATATTATAATATATTATATATTATATATATATATATAAATAATATATATATATATATATCTATACTATATATATATATATATATCATTATATATATATACTATATCGTATATTATATAGGGCAAACGTGTTTTTGTTTCTTTTCTTTTTTCGTGAATGCCTAAAAAAGATTTTTAGAATTAGAGGATAATTTTGAAATTGTGATATATAAATGATGGTTTATTCAATAAATAGATAATACAAGTGGCCGCGTCTGTTGAGATACTATTTTTCTTTATCAGTAAAATGAATCAGTCACGGACTTTCCCTGAATTTGACTCTTTATCGAATCTTCTTTTCGGAATTCTTCATGATCGAGATTCGGGTTGGAATTTCGCTCTGAATTTGACTCCTTTTAGAATTGGGGGTAAAAGAAAAATCGGGGGACATACCAGAAGGGATATTGAGAGAATTATCTCGTACTTACCCTTATAAACCAATCATCCGGGGAAACCCCATACGATTACCTGGTAGACGAATACCACACAAACTAGAACACTGTGAATAAACATAAAGTAATATTTATTGGTGTTAGCTAGTACCGAGTCCTAAGTTGTAACTAATTTTAAATCTAAACTAGCATTAGACGCCTTTGATTTTTTAAAATGTTGCCAATTACCAATTTTTTAAATTAGCCAGGGTAAAATTGTATCCACCTTTCTAATTTTTATGAAATACGTTCATCCTACATAGTCCATTAAAGCCTGTCTTCTTCCATTGTTTTTCTTAGCCAAAGTTTCTTTTACTCTTCGCAGCGAGTAGCTGGAAAAGACTTTCAATGGTACTGATTTGAACATCGGTAGCCACCAGTAGACAGTGTTTTTTGATTTTGAGGAAAAAAGGGTCGGCTTCTTTAACGACCAGTAAGTTCCAAGTCTGTCAACTTTTGCTTATCCATTTTTTATATCCAGCCACATGGTATACCATAAAAATCAGTTTCGGTATGAATTTTAATTTGACATCAAAATCATAAAACTCTGAAAAACCTGTTACTTTCTCACGCAAAACAGCCTTTCGGGAGGCACCAAAGCACGACGAAACCTGCTAACAAAAGAAACGAATGCAAATGAAAAGATAAAATGGCTGGCACGTTGTTTTCTGAAAATCTAGTCTCTAAAGAGAATGAAAGTGAGGTGACAAGATAAGGCACAAGTACAGAACGCTTCCAATATTCAGCAGAAGTTTCAGCAGTTATGATTTGCTTTATGTTGATGGTGAAATTGTACTTTTCTAGGTGGTTGTCGGTTCTACTAAGAACTAAGCAGTTAATAACATTGGCTGATAAGATTCGTAGAATCAGGCAATTATTGATCAGCAGTGTTGCCATTGGTCTTTGACAAACCTTCCAAAATTTCTTTGGATTATTGAATCAGGGAGTTAACTGCTTAAGTAAAATATTTTTTGTTTGAATAATGTTAAACACTGGTTCAACTAAAGCAAAAATATTTGGTTATTAGGAAAGAGGTAATAATGAAATTGTGGCTTGTTGTTCCCGAACAGAATAATAGAAAAGCAGGTTTTACTTGTTTGATTGTTGCCTTCAACAATTTTTATCAATTTGTATGGATATTAGCATTACTATGATATATTTGAGTTCAACGGGTTTCTACAAAGTTTAGCCAAGTTGGGAATGTATTTTCTTTAGGTTGGAGTCTCGAAAAAGGTTTGTCTTTTATGTCAATAGTTATATCAAATTTCCGGAATAATGTTTAGGTGAATTAATGGACAACCAAATTAAGCCGAGGGCTTACACAGTGAAAATATAAATCTTTTTTTTCAATTATTTTCCCATGTTTCCATTTGTTTAAACCCATATGTTCTTTAATGGCAAATGCTGCGCAGCTGTCGTTACCCTTGACCCAACGCAAGACTCGGCTTTCAAAACCTTTGGTTAAAAAACAAAATCAACTCTTTTTGGGGCAATGGTTCAAGGAACTGCAAACCCCAGAAATTCTTCTCGAACAGTCATATTTTTTTCAAGATGGAAAAACCTTAATGCTATAGATAAATTGTTCTTTGCCTAACAAATCCGCAGTTTATCTGCCAATATGGAGTAGATAACAAAAAAAAAATTGTTATGCAACCGCGTCAATTCATTGTTTTTTATTGAATAACTTCCACACAAATTGCATCAGTTCATTATGAATCATCGGGAGACGTCCAGCGGGATCTTCCTATCCTTGAATATTTTGTTCTTTCAATTAAACATCACCGCATTTCTATTCACAGCTTAATCAGGTCTTCAAAAATTTCCCTCATGCAGGTCTTTACCTTTTAAAGGTAAGTCCATGGGATTTCCGCAAGAAAAATTATGGTCTTCAAAAGTGCTGTAATATTTTTTTTTTCTGCAATTATTTTTTGAAGTGTTGTCTGCAGCTGAATATCAAACGGTACGCCTTCCGTGATCGATTTAACAGCTTTGGCAGCCGCCAAATGTTATCGACATACTGAGAGTTCTAGCTAGGGACCGACCGGGGCGGGAATTTTGCCGGGGCCGGGGCCGGGGCCGGTGGCCGGGGCCGGGGTTAGCTAAAATTAGAAATGTAAGTCAAAAAAACACTGAAAGTCTTTTAATTCATTAGAATTGAAAATTAAAATATAATGTCCCTTAATGCTCATTTGAAATTATAAAAAAAAGGAATACATTTTAATTAATTTTCAATCTAAAATAAATATTTCCGAAAGAAATTTTTAGAAAATAAATTGATTTTCTAGAAGCATAAGTTGTATTAAATATATATATATATAATATATATATATATATATATATATATATATATATATTATACTATAATATATATAATATATATATATATATATAATATATATATATATATATATATATATATATATTAATATATATATATATATATATTTAAGAGCGCTACTTCTTGGTCGTCAGTTGATTATTTCCTTAGAGAGGGAAGGCCCTGGATGCTTTTTTCTAGTATTATGCTTTGTACTGTCCACTTCTCATTATTATTACTAAAAAGCCACAAATGAAAAACACTGTTAAATTCACTCATTTATTTTATGCAAATCAATTAAGTAAAGAATTAAAGCTAATTTTTCGTCCCGACACGCGAGACCTTTTTCAGGCTAAGGGCATGGAGTTTATCTTTCTTAGACTCATTCAGTTCAAGTGGTGTTTTCAGAATTGGTCTGGCCTATTTTTCTTGCATGGTGTTGTTGAAAATAGTCGGGAAGTTTTGTTGAAGTTTGATTGCTGCAAATATTTTTGAATTATGGCCCTTTATACAAAATGTCACCGGGGCTTATGTAGTTGTTAGTATTATAAATGCAAAAGGATTCCAACTGATTTTGACGAGGTTCGGTGATGTGGATGATATTTTTGATCATCTTTATATTGTTGGTATTGATAGAGTGGCCTGTGTTACGCCTATGACTTTTTAAAGCTGATTTTATGCTGTCCTTGTGCAATGGGTCATCTGTATTGGCTTGATTTTGTGTTCTTCTTTGCAATTCTATTGGTTTTCACCTATATATTGTTTGTATTGAGCAGAGTATTGCAGGGGATTGTGATATATACAGCATGTTGGGAGATTTCCTTTTCGTTGGTGGGTTTGAGAATGTTTTTTAAGTGATGTATATTTGTTCCAGTTCGCTCCACTTTTTATTGTCGTATTGTTGGTTTTGTCTAATTTAATTGTATTGAGGAGATTTGGTAAAAAGGAGGTGATTCTATTTTTCGGCGGAAAGGTGCTATATTACCTCTTTTTTGCTTTGTTTAATGCTTTTGTGATGAAAAAGTCAGGATAGTAAAGTGATTTTGTTTATAGTTGTGGATGTATTTAGTTTCTGTGTTGCTAGAAGAGGGGAGAGCATATACGAAAACCACGGAGAAATAGAGATGACAGTACAGCTAAGTTTCTAGCTAATTTTGTGTTTGGGAATGATTAGATAACCAATGTATATAGTTGGTGCGAATGTTGGTTTCTATGTATAGTAAATTGCAAGTAATTTTATTCCATGTGATTAAGGTATCGAGGAAGGGGGATAGAGTTGTTGCGAACGCGCATTTCCTATTCGTATACTGAAAAAGCTGAAGGATGAAGTAGAAGGTAATATAGTTTAGGGAGACATCATTAGGTTTGGTGGTTGTGAGGGGGAGGGAGGAAACAAAAGGAATCGTCATTCTACAGTTATCAATACCAGTAAAAAACTAAATTGTTAATAAAAAGGGTGAGGTAAAATATGATAAAATTCTGTTAGTTCCAGATATATGTTACTGAGTATGGAAGACAGTGGGATCCCATACTCACGGCCAAAGAGGTTGTGTTTGAAATATTTGCCAATTAAAATGAAGAGGAAGTTTGTTAATTAATGAGAGATTGGCCTTCGTTCGTTTGCGATAATACTTAAAACACTCCATTAATCTCTCATTACGAAGGATAAACGTCTTTCAATTGGCATTTTAATTGGCAAATATTTACAAACAAGAACCCTTTACGGCCTGATATGGGATCCCCACGTGCACGGTCCCGGACACCATATCAGTAACATATATATGGAAGTAACAGAATTTTTTTTATCATATTTTAGCCCACCCTTTATTAAACAATATTTTTTATGGATTAGATATGGAAGATGACATTTTGATCTTCCCTATCCCTCACGAGACACCAGACCGCCTTAATGATGTCATTAACGCTATATTAACTGCTATTCATCCTTCAGTTCAGGTATACGGATAGAAAATGCCTCCTAACAAACTCTATTCCCCTTCCGTCGGGATACGAGGTAACTTACACATGGAAAAACAAATCACTTGCAATTGACTATAGTATAGAAAACCAAACATCAACACCAGACTATATACATTGGCTATCTGATCATTCCCCAAACACAAAGATAATGGTAGCTGTTCCTGGTCATCTCTATTTTCTCCGTGACTATTTCGTATATGCTCGTCCCCCTCTTTCTAGCCACAAGAAACTAAGATACGAATCCACCAATACTTTTCAAATCACTTACTATCCGTTGAGTGTATTTCACTCACAAAGAGGCGATTTAACAAAAGCAAAAAAGAGGGGTACTCGGTTATAGCACTTTTTCCCGAAAGAATAGCAACACCTCGCTTTTTTAGCCAATTGCCTCAATGTACCATTATATTCGTTAAAATCCAAATATATGACTCAAAGGAATATATTACCCTCATTCCATCAAAATAACATCACGCTTAAAGAAACATTCTGCAAGAGACCCCCAAAACAAAAAGGAAGAATTTCTTCCCCCAAAAGGGGCGTGTGTATATATCACATCCCCTGCAATACTATGCCCAATAATAAACGTAATATGAGGGGGAACCAGGTTAGATTGAAAGGAAGAAAAAAGATCAAGACATACAGGATTGACACGTGTCTACCTAAGGACAGCATAAATTCAAGGCTAACGAAGTCATAAGGCGGTAAACACAGGCCACTCTATCAAAATAATACAACAATATAAAGATTTTGATCAGAAATATCAATACACACCAGAACCAGTCGCAGAAAATCAATTGGGAATTCGCTTGTGGACATTTATTAATGAATAACAAACTCACAATAAGCATCCCGGTGAAGTTAAGATAGATCGCTTTATACAAAATGAATATCTTAAAAACATGCAAGTAAAGATATTATCAAACAACACCCATGAGCAAATGAGCAGACCAAACTGAACAGCACTTGTGAACTGATGAAGATCAAGAAAGAAATCCAGGCCCTTAGCCTGAAGGGGTCTCGCGTGTCGGGACGAAAATTAGGTTTCCATTAATAAGAAAAATTTATAGTGACGGTAAAATGGAGTCCCTTTGAGAGCCTATGTCTTTAGATTTCGTTGCTATCATTTAGTAGATAAAAATGAGAAGTTGACAGTTAAAGCACAAACGACGTGAAAAAAAGAATCCAAGGGGCCTCCTCTCTAAAGTATATATATATACATAGATATGTATATATATATAGAGAGTAATAGTATTATATATATAGGTAATAGTATATATATATATATATATAAAGTTGAGTAATATATAGTAGTACTATAGGATAGGGTAAATATAGTATATAGCTGAGGTATATATATATTATAGTAGTGATAAATATAATACAAGTATATAGTGTATATAAAAGAAGTATAAGCAATATATACTAGTATATAAGTTATATATGAGTATATATATAATATATATAGTATAGTATAGTATAATCATAAAGTTATAATATATATTACTCGTCTATATTTTTTTTATATATAGTATATATTATATAATATATGATAGTATAGAGTATAGTATATATATAAATGTAGTCAGTATATATAAATATAGTTATAGAATGAAAAGTTATCCACTCAGTTCACTCGAATAAGATTTGAAAAGTTTTTTGAAAATATTTTAATGTTTTTTGAAGATATCGTGTTGTAGAATAAAGTTAATAAATACATTAATATTTTTAACGAATTAGGTATTTTTATTCCTTTTGCCGAATTGGGTTTTTGATATATAAAAGTTTTCGATATATTTTTATGTTAAGAGAAATGAGGGAGAAAGTATGAATTTGGCCTCAAGTTTAATTTGAAATCATAGTAAATCACCAAAAAAAAGATTTAGATTTGTATGTTTAGGTATGTTTATATATTTTGCCTCAATTTATAACAAAGAATAACAATAGAAATCTAAAAAGTAATTTGTATTTTAAATTTGTTTGATTTAAACCCAGGTCTTATTATTTAGTGTAAATTTGCAGTTAACCCCGGTTGAAAACCCCGGGGTTTTTCCCTGATTTTTTGGCGCGGGGCCCGGCGCCCCTATGCGGTTGCCTAGTTTTCCTAAGTCGGAGAAATACATGTCAGAAGAAGCCAGACTGGTATAAAGAAGCACAAAGGTTAGTTGACCTGTTAAGGCCAAATGAAAAGGAAATGACATTAAACTTAGAAAAAATAATAATAAGTACGTGTTAGCAATACGTTATTAATTATTAAATTGCGTATTCATTAGTCTATGCGATATAATGTATTCTTTCAGTTTTATCTTACTAAAATAAACCCTTAAAAAAGCTCTTTTGGCAAAATTATAAGGGTGATAATTTTTTTCGCAAGAAGACTTGTAGGGGGGGGCAAGTGCGCCCCCCTGCCTGGTACCGCCCATGTATATATATAGTGTAATATTAGTGATGGCAATGGGAGGAACATTCCGCATGCCGGCATCCACATCCGCGGAGCACCGCACAGTGTGTTAAAGAGATGCAACGCACCGCTATCCGCGCGTTTTGCCCATGGTGCGTCCTTTACACTTTGTAATGAAGTTGTAAATATGAATTATAAAGAATTATTATGAAAATAAGGGCTTCTAAGGGACGAAGCATGAAGAAGTGAAAAGTTGAAGAATGAAAATGATGTTGATGGATATTCAAAAACGGCATTGATGAATTTGCCATAACTACGGTATTTCAAATACGTTCCCAACTCGCTGGGAATAGTACAGTGTCATATGATGGTAGAGCTTGGGTATCGCTTAGAAGAACCTCTTGCTTCGTTCGCCAGTTCGTATGTTCCAAAGTTAACATTCTTACTAATATGGAAAATGAGCATTCCTATACCACATATGAAACGCACTATTGAAACCAGTGTTGGACGAAATCACAAAAAACACAAAATCAGCCGCCTCTACAGCTTCGTGTCTCCATGCGAATAACCATTAATCTCAACCCGCTAGAAGGAAGCGTTGTGAAACCATCTTCAAATGGATAAAGATGAGTGGCACGGTTTAGAAGAGATGAAGATGGAATAATTCCGAAATCGGCTAGAAAAACGCTTTGGTACTGTGGAAATAATGACCTTTCAATCTATTTGATAAGCGTTTAATAAGGTGTGGAGTAAAGCAAGTGTTTTCGGTAACACAATGTTAGAACAAGTTAGGGAATCGTCGCTTTGTATTATTGCAGTTGAAAAGCTTTAATCCGAACAGTCTATTAAGATCGCCATCCATTAAAAAGGAAGAAAATGAAATATACAGAGAACTAACACCTTCTATAATCAAATCAAATAACAGATTGCCTGGAAGAGAGTTTCGTGTACAGTTCCAAGTTAGTGAGGGAAGAAACAACAAGGCGGAGTTTACCAAAAGATGTCAGTGTCAAGAGTGATGAAAAAACTATCACCAAGAAAAACAACTAGATGCACAAAAATGATAATCCTATCAGTTGGGGTGAAGTTTAAGCAGAGAATATTTACCCACGCTTTAAATAAGACTTGCAGGGAGCAAATACGCTTTGCTTGTCCTGCAACTTAGATGTTCACAATGTGATGAGAGAATATTGTAGCAATGACGTTATGTGGAGTTGAAGTATATGGATGAAAAGGAGAAGACAGACTCTCAGCAGAAAAGGCAGAGAAAAATTTGATGTTTCTTAAGCACAACCTTCCCCTATATTTGAATTCCAATACTAGTGCAAAAAGAGTATAATCCATTTCAATTCAAAATCTGCTTTCAATTTAAAAAGGGGAGGAGGCTGGGTAAAAGAGGTTTGGTGGGGGTGGTTGCACTTGGGAGGTTGGGTTCACGTTCCCAGCACCCTGGTGGTAACAATGGTTATATTGAATAAAGAAGAAAGGCAAAAAAAATCTTGTGCTTAGAGTAAACTCGAAGGATTATAAAGGTATTATATATATATATATATATATATATACTAGTAGTATATATATATATAGTTATAGTATATAGTATATGTTATATATATTATAGGTATATAGGTGATATATATATATATAGTAGATATAATAGAATATAGGTAGTATATATATTAATATATATTACTGCTGTTCCATATATATATAGATATATAGTATATATATATAAATAGGGATATATAATATATATATATAGTATATATATAGTATATATATATATATATTAGTATATAAGTAATATAAGTATTATAATATATAGTGAGATATAGTGATATTATATATTATTCATTTCAAACAGCCGCCATTCCCGGCGGATCCGCGGATTGCGACAAAAATGACATCTGCTGCATCACTAAGTATAATACTAGTATATAATATGATATAGTGTACGATATACTGGGACATAGTATATATATAGCTATATATATAGTAGGTAATAATATATTATAAATTAATATATACTATATATATATAGGGCTATATATATATATTATACAAATATAGTAGTATATATATATAGGATATATATATATAGTAGGTATAATATATATATTAAGTATATGCTGATATAATGATAGTGTATATATAGTAGGTATAATAGTATTAGTATAGTATATAAATAGTATATAGGTATAGTATTAATACAGTATAGGCTACATAGTAATATATAACGTACGTATATAAGTAATATAGATAGTATACAGTATATAAGGTATTATAGGTATATATATATAGAATATAATATATATATATATATTAAGTATAATATATATATATATATATATAGTATATCGAATATATATAGTTAGTAGTATTATATATTATATACGTATAGGGTATATTATTATATATAGGGTATAATATATATATATAATATATAATACTATATATATACATTATACATTATACATAATCGTATATTATATATACATACGGTATAATATATATATATACGTATTTATATAGTATATATATATATATAGTAGATAATATATAGATATAAGTATATATATATATATGATGGATAGGTAATATAATATAATAATATAGTATGATTACATTGGGGCGTCGCCAAGCTTCCAACCTTAGGGGGGGCAAGCTTTAAAAATTTTTATAAAAGCTTTTATAACTGTATAAGGATATATAATATATAGTATAGTATATATATATATATAGTAGTATATATATATATATATTATATATATATAGAATATATATGATATATATATATATATATATATATATAAAGGGTGTAGATATATAATATAAGAAACATAAAACTAAAAAGATGTTGTATGATAATTGAAATGATTAAAATATTTTTAAAAAAGTTATTTTATTAAAAACAAGTAGGAATATCAAATACAATATCCAATGATGGAAAAAAAAGTCACAATAGGTAGAAACAAAGGGCGGGGAGCAAGTTTGGGGCCTAAGGATTGATTATTATCTAATAAAAGTAATTACCTTGAGTTCAACGCAAATTTATCGAAACTACTGTGGGGAATAAAAGGTATCATATTTGTCAAACACAAATTTTCTGTTGTACGACTTCATCATAGCCAGTCGACGTTTAACCTGTCGTGCTTCCATAGTTACTTCGCAGCCAGAGTCTTGATCCGTAGCAAGAGGTACTGAAAAGATTGTTCTACTGTGACTGGGGGTTTGCATGGTTGGCGCGAGGTAGTATGCATCAAGAGCCTTTTGTCGGTCAACAGGAAAGAAAGGGGATGTGCAGTGCTCCTTTAAGGACTTTTGGAGACGGAACAAGGATGGCTAGTTTAGTCATCACTACTCAGTTGCTTGTCCTTCCCAAATTTGCTACCAAAGTTACAGTTTGCTCTTCTATGCCTGTCTAAGTGGCCAAAAAACAATATGAAAAATGAGGCGCTGTCTTTTCCTTTAACTTATCGAATTAGTTATGGGAGTAGCATGTGGGAAAGGATGTAGATATAATATGTCAAAGTGTGAGGCATAAGCAGGTGTATTTGGTCAGTAGAAAACCGTAATTCCAAAGGAAGAAGTTATTAATAAATGCTGAGGCATACGGTCACAATACAGGTGTGTTAAAACGGAACTCCTCAATCCAAAGTGAATACTCCGTGGGATTTGTTGCTGGGTGGTTGCTGCGGTGCCAGCTGCCTTTCAAAAATCCGTGGATATTCAGATCAAGATCCCAGGGTTGCCGTGCGGCGATAAGTGTTCAGGGGCTTTATTAACTGCTTTTCAACACTTCATTCGGGATATTTTTTCTTCACCTTTCCGATGGCTGCCTGAAGACTCTGATTGTTGGCCAACAACGATGTGAATCGGTGTTGCGAGGTTTTGATTGATAGTAAAACCAAGGGGTCTTAGATTGAGGGAGCATTTACAACTGGCTCTAAACATCACGCAGAGTATTTCGCGATCAATATGCAAATGAAAACATTGAGTGAAGGACCGACTTACATGCACTGCAATGCCAAGTGAACAGGAACGCGCCTTTTTTCTTGTGGGTGTATTTCCTTCAATGGACTAAGGATTGTTATGAGAGTGCTTGCAATCATTCGCGTACCAAAGCGCTCTTAAACCCACTATGATCACTTGTGTTGTGTGTGCGAGAAGCCATTGGGTGCTCCGGTTGATAAGCTTAGGGAGTGTTTTGGCATTAATTTTTTTCTCAAGACCCTCACTCGGAAAAAAAACGTAATAATGTTCCTTGTATAGTTTGCGCCACGGAGTTTATTGCGGAGTTTTCCTGTGGGTGATTGTGTTCAACGGAGTCATTTGACGTTATCTAATTATTTTGTTTGTGTGAAGAGCAAGTGGAAAGAACAATGCTTTTTTTATACTCTTTTCCCTCAATATTGCTTGGACACCTTCTTCTTTGCCAGACCATCGTAGAACAGCCATCGAAACCAAGCCCACGCAAGCATCTCTCGGGATCCAGTTCTTCGGGGGCGTGTTACAAAAAGTCGTCAATGACTTTGGCAATTGGTTTTTTGCGGTCAACCGCTTTCAGTTCTATAAAACCAATAAATTCCTCTTTGTGACTTCATCGGACCCTTTGTCGAAATAGCGCAACACTATGGAGAAATTGTTTCTTTCCCAGAAAATGGGATCAGCGGTTGTCATGCTCCTAGCTCTACGCTATATGTGCACCCTTCGCTTTACCTTATTAACGATCGCTTCCTTGGTAGAGTAGTACCAACATAGAGAAATGATTTTATTCTGAATCTTGGAACTGATTTGGGTAATGTTGGCATTTTTTCGTTCCCTTGTTTAAAATGGCTTTCAATGGACTGATCCTTCCGGCAGTCTATTCGTAAGCGGGGCACAAATGTTGCAACACTCCCTTGCCATCATGATGCTTACCGCCGAGACCCGGTAAAGTGTCGCGCGTACAAAGAAAATGCTCACACATTTTGAAAATTATTGAGGTAGATATTTTTTTAGGTTTTCTTCTTAATGATTTTCTGTTGAATGCTGGTTAAGTTTGGGATGATCTACCGGGAACGTCTTGTAGGAGACAATCTTTGCAGCTTTCAACAGGCGGAGTTTTTATACCAAAACTGGGTGTTTTTGTATGTCCCTTGACGAGAAACACGCAGTAAGATGAATATCTTCTATATTTAAGTGAAAGAGATTCTTATTGTTGAGAGAGAGCCTAGAGACCCCCTGGCAATGAATTTCGAAACTTTTATTTGGTGGGAAATGAAGAGATACAGAAACTTGCAAAGAATGCTCCCTTTAGAAGGTGCCCTGGAGTGATGGGTCAGCCAAGCGAGTGAATATGTTCTCCAGAGCCACATACATTGAATTTCCTTCTTTAAATGAGACGGTAGGGCGGTTTATAGAGCCATCTTTCCAAAAAATTATTAGGTCTAGGGGAATCCAACACTCTTTCAGTGACTGTTTCTGTTTCTTTTTCGCAGTCGAAATCATAGATGAACGTGTCCAACGTAACTACCAATGTCATTTTTCGTGACTGTTAATGCAACTGGAAACGCCAGCCCAAACTCGACTCATTATTCTTGACTCGTTGAGTTGGGCTGGGCCTAGGTGTGGGGCTTCATTCGATCATTGCGAGCAATATGCGAAAGTAGGAGGGATTGCCTCTTGTGTAGTCTTAATTGAATTATTGGTATGTTCTTCGTTTCAGCCGCTAGCCCATTTTCCAATTTTATCCGAGCTCTTCCTTTTCAAATTGGTTCAAGTAAATATAGTATATATCATAATATAAGTATATAATAATATATATATATGAGTATGATATATAGTATATATAGTAGTAGGTATAACATATTAAGTACTATATATAGTATATATATTATATATATTATATATAGGTATATATATAGGTATATATATATATAGTAGTAGGAATATATATGAGTGTATGATATATATATACCATGATCTCTCCAGCATATGGTCATAAGCGCTACACTTAATTTTAACTAGCATTCAAAGATAGGTTTAACAGAAAAAGAATTAAAGAGGGTATAGCGGAAACTATGTTGAAAATGCACTAATTTCTGTGGTTGTAATAGAAAAAATAGTTCTTTTAAAATGAAGCTAACCCTCATCTATTGGACAAGTAGAGTCATGTGTTACCAAAAATGCCTACTTTTAGAGAATATTGCGCAAAACGGAAAACGGGACTTTATACACAAAAATGGTTAGGTGAAGGGTGATTTTAAAAGTATAACGTAGAGCGTACCAAGGAATCTCACCTAATTTATCCATGATGGGAAATCTGATATGAGAGGATTGAACCTATAAACTTTACACTGAGGGCGGGTGGCGGTGTTGACAATTAGTAGAGTTGGCGTGTGCACGGACGTGATAATTCATGGGCTAGGCTAGTGAGACCTTAAACACTTAAATAGAAGGAATTGAGATCTGACTGAGAGACACCAAAATCTAGAATTTATATATAACATAATCTTTCAAACTTACAGGCACATCAGATAGAAAAATAACACACACAGTTTCTTATCTACAAAATTAAAAGAAGCATACAAAAATGAAGTGAGAAGACCGTACTCGGCAAGAGAGAGATGTGAGAGGAAATGACGATTGAGCTAACGAGACTTCGGCTATTTTATAGCTTCCATGTAACATATATATATATATATATATAGGTAGTATATATATATATATGTAGGGCCTTTTTAAATGATCATATATATATATAGTATAGGTATATATAATATACTTATATATATAGGTATATATATATAGGTATATAATATGATATATGTAAAGTAAAGTAGTATAGTGAGGATATATATATACTAATAGTAGTATATATATATATATACCTATATATAGTTATATATATATTATATAAGTAGTATGATATTATATTATAGGTGAGTATATAATATATATAATATTAGTATAGTAGATTATATATATATATTAGTACCTAATAGTTTATGATATAGTATATATATATGTATATATAGTATATATATATTAGTATAAGTAGTAGTGAGGTATATTATAGTATATAATATTATATATATACTATATAAGAGGGTATATATATTATAATATATATAATATATATAGTATAGTATAGTGTATTGAAAGTAGATATATATATAGATATATAGTAATATATATATATATAGTGATATATATATATAGTAATAGGTCATATATATAGTAGGTCTATATGACTAATATATAATCGTAAGCAGACGTACTAAACGGCCACGGAACGGGGAAACGCTGGATCAAAAAAATTCGCAGGTAGGCTCTATAAGAGTAAACACTTCTCATAGGGGGGGGGGGCAGCTTGCCCCCCCCTGCGCCCCCCTATATATATTATATATATATATATATATATATTATATAATATAATATTATATATATACATTATATATATATATATTATAATATATATATAATTATATATTATATATATATAATATATATATATATATATAGTATATATATATATAATATATATATATATACTATATAATGCCGAAGGGTTAAAGGATCATAACGAGGAAAACTACTTTTAACCTGCAGGGTGCTGTGACTTAAATCAAACTGAAGAACTTCATGGGTACGTTCAGAAATCACCCGTAACTCAGCAGAGAAAGATGGTGAATCGGGAAGATGCTAATGTTTATCTGAGAAAGGTGTGACAGGATAGCTAGCTGACACACGAATATAATTCAAGGCTGAAAAAGGCGCGGTCAAGGGTCTCAGAACATGCTGAAAAATATTTAGTAACGATGACATTGTGGAGTCAGTTGTACAAATAATATGAGAATATCCTTACCGAAACTTTTAAGAGGAATAATTGACTAATGATGGAGGTAAAGAAGTGGAGAAGTGGTTTTATATAAATTATGAGCAAAGCAGATGGTTGAAAGATTGTGTCGGAGTGCTTGGGAGGTGGGGACAATTTGTCAGCTGTTTAAGAGCCGGTTTTCGTTTTTGTCATTTGTGCTTAGCTCTCGCGATAAGAAATGCTTACCCAATTTTAGCGACGAATTTCTTGCATAATCATAGAACGCGACGAGTTTGCTCACAAAAGTAAACTGCTTGTTGGGTGTTAGCAAACAATTGGAGATCAGCTGTTGTGGATCGGAGCACTGCGGGTGTGAGTATTTAAGAATAGAACAGAAAATAAAAAGAAAAAATAAACATTGGCAGCCTGAACAGAAGTAATCATGTAACCAAATATTTGTGATGAAGTTTATCGATTTGGAGAGGAGAGAAAGTTAGATTGTGAAAGGCTATAATTTTATGTGAATGAACATATCAATTACAAACAGGCCTAATACCACGCAACCATCTTGTGTGCTTACATTTTTTGCGTTAAGAACGTAGCTAGATGTCGGGCAAGCAAGGGAAAGATAGCAACCTACAGAATTTAAAGGAGAATATCCTCACGCCGTTGGCTGGTGAAATGTTTTGTCAAGAGTTTTGCGCTAAGTTTGACAAAAGACGAGGCGGCAAACTCTGGAGACATTTCCTTACGTTTTCGTGAAGCGATTAAATTGGCCCAAAAAACGAAGAAGCAGCTTTAAGCCGTGCTGTCGGAATTTTGCATTTGTGCTAAAAAAATTCTAAAAGTTTTTCGTTTCGGTTGTTCGGTCAACCTGTACGAAGAGAATTCGTTAAAAAAAGAAAGGGCTCACAAAACGTAAAAAAAAGTCACTAATTCTGTGTGAAGAGAAATATAAAATTCTGTATAAAATAGCAAAACCATAGCAGAATTAAAAGAAGATTCCTATGAACGTTTGATAAGGGAGTTTTTTTTTACGAGTTTTGCGCTAAGGTTGACGAAACGAGACGAAAAACTTTAATCATTTGTTTAGCACAAATGGCAAAAATTGAACACGCTTTAAAATATTGATCGAATTAATGAGGATTATAAGCCCGTAGGCGGGCGGCCTACGTAGGGAATCAAATAAATGATGCTGGTATTATCGGTGAAACAGTGGTAATTGTGTAAAAGCGTAAGAATGTGAAAAAATCGAGATTAGTATAGAAGGCCTTTAATGTTGAGTAATGAAACGTGAGTCAAATGAAATTATGAAAGGGTAATAGTTGAGTTACAGGAGCTATTCTAGATTGATTGAAAATATTCCGATATTTTTTCCGATGCAGTAAGGCATTTTTCGGCTTTTTTGTATCCTTTTCAACCCCTAACATAGGGTCAAAAGATCTAGTGGAATCCTAGCTGTGGGACACATCCTCTCCATGAGAGTAAGTGAATGTTAGGCCAAAAGAATATTTAATAACCAGAGTAAAAATAAGAATCAGATGATATATATGATAATCGATATATCGAATATTTAAAGATAAAATAGATCGCTATATATAAAAAAATTATATTCTGTTAATGATATAAATATTTAATTCGAAATTGAACGAGTAATATATATCGATATATCGAGTTTAAATTTTCAAAATATCGTTAAGTATTATATAATATATATATATATATAATATTATACTATATATATAATATACTATATATATATATATATAGTTATAATATATATTATATTATATTATATATTATATATATTTATATTATATATATATATATATAATTATAATATATTATATATACTTAATATATAATAATATATATATTAATATATATATATTAATATATATATATATTATTATTAACTATTACACACAGAAAGTTTGTTTACATATATTTTGAATCAGCTGTTGTAATGCTTATACACAGAATTAGTAATAAAAAAAATAAAAAAAAAAAAATAAAAAAAAAACAAAGTAAGTAACTTTATAGAAAATAAATACATATTTGGAATCAGCAGCTTACAAAGCTTATTATATGTAAAGTCGTTTATATATGATTATAAACTAACGAAATACCTAATGAAGTAGGACTCGACATTAATGATATCAGATCGGCGGTCTCTCGGGCCTCTATAAGAGTGTGACGAACGGGGGACTTCTCCCCCTCTGTCCTCACTACCTCACCATCGGTACTCGAGCCCCCTAATGATAATTATTATGTTTCCCTTAAACTCAATATATTGAGGGGGCTCGAGCCGAATGGGGACAGGGGGGACGAAGCCCCCCCCGCGTATTTCACACCTTAATAAGTAAGGCGAGATACACTACGACTTACCTGATTATATTTAGTACGCTAATGCAGAGGTAGTATGACTCTGAGGGTATGCGTTAAGTTTTAGAAATACGTGATAAAAACGGATACATATGATAAGCCTGTAGTGTGACAGCGAGATTCCAAATATGTAAATTAGTGTAGATTTGCGTATAAGGGTCTAATACGTGTTTACGAGAGGAAATCTCCTGAGCCGCATTTTTAATGGAATGTGTAGGGGTATAGATGATGAATTATAGTATATAATAGAGAGATATATATTATTATATATATATATTAGTATATAGAGATATATAGAGATAGATAGAGATATAATATATATTAGCGGTTCACGGGCGGGGGACGTGACCAC
>JABUQX010039618.1:0-36574 GCA_015478945.1 Trachelipus rathkii
TCAAGGGATGGGATTGGTGTGGGTGGTTAATAATGGCGTTTCGAATATGGTCAGTAGTAGAGCATATGATTCCACACTCATACGCGGTTTAGGTTTTGTAGTTTAGTGTATGAATGTCTGTTTTGGGGGCGTTGATGGTGAGGAGGTTAGAGAAAATAAGAATGGGGAGGTGATCTGAGTGTGGGTACAAGGGGGTGGGATAAATATGTAATGAAGGTTGTCCCAGGTTTAGTGCGTGGAGTCAATTTTAGATCGCCAGGGAACTGAGGGAAATATATATACATGGAAGCCATTATATATATATATTATAGTGGCAGGGTAAGTATTAGTCAGATAATATAGAGTGGATAGTATATATATATATACTATATTATGTAGACCAAATAAATATATATATATATATATAGAGTGGAGGATGCCTGTAGTAAAAATGACCTCAAAAAAAAATAAGTGGTGATATATATATACTCACTTACTTTTCTTTACTGTCCTCCCCCAGGAATAACCTCCTAATAAGTCTTGATAGAAAAACCACGAGCCTGTCAGTGGACGTCGAGCATTTTGCGGTTCACTCGGCTCTGTCTTGCCCACAGTCTTCTCCCTTGTATTTCCTACCACCGCAGAGCCCACATCTCAACAACGAATTCTTAGCAACGATTCCCTCCATGCGGGTCTCCTTGTTCTCGCGCTCTTGAGTCTTCTTCCATCCGCAGTAGTACCACTAACCACATAACAGTTTATGTGCAATTACGATTCCAGCCTGTCGTTCACTAATGGACAGCACTGTCCAAATTGCGCCCACCATCTGATTCTGTGTGCGACATCGTATCCTCCGGCATACATTATGCTGTCACTGGCAAGAGCGTACCTGTTAGACTGACCTGATACTATGTCGCGAGAATCTATAATTCTTAGTACTTACACCAATTAGTTCTCCTTAGGATATACAAATCATCTCACAGTTGCACATGAGTATCCTACATTTCCAAGTGCCGTCATAAGAGGTCAAGGTAGCAAACCAGGACTGTAACTCTTCACCGTGGGGGGCCTATAGGCAAAATAAGGTGCTAACTATCCGCGTGGCGTAGAAGTACTTCTTTTACGAGCCTCTACAGGCCCATAGACTGGGCTTTTCATCAAAGGATACACAGCCTTGCCGCTCTTCGAACTTCGTTATCTATGCGTGATCTCTGCATCACGCCCTCCGTCCTCTGTATATATTCACCCAGGTAATTAAAAATTCTTTAACTTTCTTCAACCTCTTTCTCCATTTACCCATGATCTTCCCAGGATATGTCATCCTACCGTGCCTCTCTGCTTCACCAGTCATCACTTTCTGTTTTCTCGAGTGTTCATTTGTAGTCCTGTGGTGCTCCAAGTGGTTTCCGCCGAAAAACATCTGAGTAATTCTTTTCATTCTCTCTTATTTTCACTCCACACCGCCAAATCATCCGCATATGACATGATGTCTCCTTCCATTTCCCGCACCTCCTCTTTTAACCTCCTCAATGACTTTATCATTATAAGCTATGAACAATAAGGTGACAATACGCTTTCCCTGTTTCACCCCCTTCGCCACCCTAAACCTTTTTTCATTTTTGTTTATGCGCAGTTCTCACAGCTTGCACTTTGCCACGTTTGTAGGATACTCTTCAGGCATTACACCAATCCTCTCCCCACTTCCATATTTCTTTTCTAAACACCCTCCATAATCCATTCCTAGTACGCGTGTCAAAGATGGTGTGTTCCCGGTAAAATCCATATAAAGAACACTACAGTGAGAATCATCCTGTGGTATTGCGAATAAATTCTTCTCGTCCGAATCTGATATGTCAAGCAAGTGACAAAAAGATAGTTGTCGCGGTTAAAATGGCACTACCATATATCGCTGGAACCCGCATTTGAGGGTTCACTACTGCCTAGTTGTGGTCAATAAGTCACTCTCAGGTCGTTTTTCTCCAACTGAGCTACTTGCGATATAATTTGTGCCAATAAATCGGAGTCTATGAATGAGATACCAACATGTGAATATATTTGCACTTCATCCGAGTCTCCCTTCTCTGTTATGGATATTTGGAGAAAAATAAATAATAGAATGTTAGCCAAGCTCTGCTTGACCTGCTTATCCATCTTCCCAACAGCTCAATATTATGTAGATTCAGAACACATCACCGTCCAAACTTAAATAGAACAACACTAATTAAGTATATGAAAGAGGGTATACTAGGGTATAAAAGATAAATATAAGTAAAGCAGTAGTTATATATAATATATATAGTGGGATAGGTAAATGTAAGGAAACAAGATTAAATACTAGAGGCAAACATCAATAAGCGTAGTAGAAGACCAAATTATATATGAGTGAAAAAGATAATAGTATTGGTAAGCTACAAGTATGCAAAAGTGTAATATAGGCCCGGAGGTGTGAGAGATAATAGGTATACTCAGAATGGCAAAAGGAGGATATAAGGTAATATAAGATATATAACACTAATATGATTATAATATAGATTAAGATAGTGGAGGTTAATAAATAGTAATAAAATATTTAGAATAAATATAAAAAAGAGTGTTATTGATAAACAAAATATAAATAATAAGATATTTAGATTGATAAAGAGTATACTAGAATTAGATAGAATAAGTATAAAATAATACAAAATAAGAAGTTAGGATATTGAAAAATTATAGATAATAGATTATGTAAGAAGATAAAGATGAATTAAAATATAATGAAGAAGATAGTAGTGATACTATCAATAGTCTTATCTACAGATAATTTAAAGAATGTATTGCTTTGCATTGTCTTTAATCTAGAGCGGCTGGTATTAACAATGAGAATTTTATTTAGTAGATTTAAAAACATAAAATATGTTGTGCTCCAGAAAAATTATCCGTTGTCAAATTGAGGAGGAGGATATATATATATATAATATTATTAATATATATATAATTATAGTGATACGTGACATACGTACAAGGGTATATATATATATATATAAAGTAAAGCGAAATAATTAAAATAAGTAATATAATAGATAATATACGTGATAATATAGTGAGTATAGTATAAAGATAATTATTGTGAGAAAGAAATGAGGGTAACTAGTACTCTGTATATAGATTATTAATATAGGATAGATCTCTTAGGATATATTATAATTAAGCCAGTGTAATTGGGTTAAACTTATGTGTAGAGGCTAGTAACATGATTAGTGATAAAGTGATATAGTACTAATAGTGAGGAAAGTAGTTTTTCATATACCGATACTATAGTAAACCTTAGATTGGGATATATATTACTAAATGATAGTGAACGCGTGACCGATGATAAAAACTAAATCTCTCTCATATATAAGTTAAATACAAAAAATAGGCAGTGAAAGTGATAAGTATTATTTATTATATTATAGTTATAGTAGTTAGGTTGTATAATATACTAGATATAATAGGGAATAGGTTAGCTATATATTCGGTTGTATATATAATGTAGTAGGCAGCCCAAGAAAATGAGTAGTGAATAACTAAATCGGTTGTTAATACTATATAATAGTGTGTGTGAGATAATATATAAATAGAGCGGATATATATATATATCAGGTATAGTATATACTATATATATATATGAGCGTGATATATGTAATAATAATATGAGTACGCCTAAGCTAATAATAAATAATAATGATGTTAAAAATGCGTACTAGGTAATTAATATTTATTGTAAGTAAGAATAATGCTTAATATCTTGGAATGGAACCTTTAGTGATTATGACTAAATAATGAAAGAAGTACCCTAGAAATATATATATAGGTATGTGTAGTAGTGTATAAACTTAGTGGTGAAAGTGTGTGTTAAATGTTAGTGAGTATATAATATATAATAGTAATATATTATATATATAGGAAAAAAAAGCGGATACTACGTATTAGTATATATATATATATACTATAGATAATATATCATAACAGTGATAACATAGATATATATCATGGTCCAGGGGTGGTTACAATCCCCGAGATATAGCAGTTAATTCTAGTCACTTACCTAATGAAATTGAATTAACCGTTGTCTTCTGTTATAAACGAGTGTGTAGTGATAAGATTGCAGCGGTAGAATTAGAATGTGAGTAATGCAAATATATTAACAATTCAGGGATGTGAGTACAGGTAGTGTTAGTATAGCAGAGTAAAAAGATATCTTAATATATATGGATTAGGAGAAAAAGGGTATGGCAAGGGGACGTTCAAGTGGAATCAACTACTAACAGGATATACGGTATATTAGCTATATAAGTTGTAAAAACCAAAAGTGACTAGGATAATTATAGACTGAGATAGTAAGTAGTCGGATATAATATATATATGAGATTACAAATAGTAGTATCGATGGCTATCTATCTCAGTAAGAGAGACAAGGCAGATGAGTGGAGGGAAGACATGGACTGCCCCCCGCGGATGAGAAGTGATTTACATACTAGATTATAGAGTCTACTCTGCTATATTTTTTTTTGATCAACGTCCCATACTCGGGCTGCCGCTGGATACGACGCGTTTTCTACCTCGATATATAATATCATACATTATTATTCTAATAGGCCAATAAATGGAATATAATATATATATATATAGTATAAAAGTATATTATTACCACTAACACCACCTTGCAATCATGCAGGAAATGGTGTTATGATATAGCACGATCAATAGTTTTATATATAACTATATATTAATAAATATAAATATAGATATCTATATATATAGATATTATAGTATAATATAATATATATTAATTATACGAGATATATGGGCATAAAGGCTAGTTATGCTATAAATACGTCACTATATACTACACATATTCTCTTGCCAGAAATACAGAGGGTCTTCTCACTCATTTATATTATAATGCTATAATTTATGTATCATAAGAATCATAATGTATGATATTCTATCATTAGCTTTATGTTAAATTAAGTTAGGAAGTAATTGAATATAAAAATAGAATTTTATCAAGATAAATTTGGATTCAGTCTGGAGGATTCTTAATAATCTTTATAAGTGAGTTTATAAGGTTCAAAGTAGCATTGAAATTAAATCACTCGCCATGACACCCGGACTTCATATAATTCAGACACGCAGCGTAACTCATGTAAATAAAGTTATTAGTTATCATATTTCATCAGATCATGGAGTATTCACCGGAGATTCCTTAGTAAACGATAGCGTGGTTTACTGGTTACAATATGTTAATAAAATATTGTGTCATACCGTGTCCCTACTCTTATAAATAGCGCAACAAAGATTGAACACGTATATACAATTTGGTGTGGCTCAACTTAAAACGCAGATGATTGAAGAAGTCTAGCTGGTAATCATTTAAAAATTCTATTCTTAATCATAGAACACACATAAATTTAGTAAGGTTGAATCAAACTGATATTTTTCTTATACGTTTTAATTTTTTCTGTTAACATCTATTGAAGCTTAGTAAATATTATGTATTAGCCTATGACCATATGTGTGGCAGAGATTTACAGTAGTAGTAGTAGTTAAAAAAAAAAACCATCAAAAAAATTTTTATTTTTTAATATATTATATATATTATATTATATATATACTATATATATATAATATATATTATATATACTATAATAAATATATTATATAGTATAGTATATATTCACACTATATATATATATATATACTTATATATATATATTATAACTAATATTATAAATAAGATTTACCCCGCAGTAAATTTGAAAAGAGGTATAGTAACTACAATCATAATAAGGAATTCCTTTTTTTGGTCAAGGTGCGTGAATAACAATTAGGTAGTAAAGAGTACCAATAAGTCGAAACTAAAAAACCCACTACACAAGACGCAGTCCCTACCTACTTTGGCGAGTGAATTTCAAAGACCATAGATTGAATAAGAACCGCACACCGCACGCCACAGTGCCACGACCTCGAACGAAATGTCTAAAATATAATGCGTCCAGAGTTCGGATGCTGGACCATTTCAGTATAGATGATAGTTCACGAAAATGACATTGGTAGATAAGTTGGACATTCATCTATATCTATGATTTCGACTGAGAAAAAAGAAACAGTTAGGTGTACAAGAGTTATAATTTTTGAAAGAAAAGAGGCTACCCACTTAAAGAGGAAATGTCAATTGATGAAAATGTTTATGGTAGAACAAATATCACCTTAGTTATATACTTCCAGAGCGCCTTAAAGAACATTCATATTTTAGCAAGTGTAGAAGAAGTTGTCTTCTGTAAATATCACTGCGGGTACTGAAATGTATGTAATTAAAGATTGTTCAAGGAAACAGAGAAGAAGAAACGGTGGTGCTCTCGTGCAGACCTTGTAAAATGGATAATATTATTATACAAATAAGTCTAAGGCATAAAAATATGATGTTTAGAAACTAAACTCTTAAATATGACTACAGGACGTGTCAGAGACATCCAAATTAACCAGCATTCTAGGAATAATAATTATAAAGATAAATAAAAAAATATTATCGGGTTTAAAAAATTACATATGGTGATTACAATGTTTTAATATAAATAGCGATTTACCGCTTCAGGGTAAGCATCATGAAGAGGGAGTTTTGCAAGATTTGCGCCGCTACGAATAGATGCCGGAGATCAGTCATTGATATGAAATAAACCGATATTTGAAAAGGGGTAAGAGAAAAATGCCCAAAATTAACCTAATCAGATTCAGATTCGATGAGAATCATTTCATCTATGGGGTAATCTTACTAATAAAGGAAAGCATCGTTAATATTAAAGGTAAAGGAAGCGTAAGTCAGTACGTATATTTATAGCTGTACTACTGGAAACTTTTACATGGAAACAACTGAATATTTCTGGAAAGGAAACAATTATCCATAAGTGTCGACTTATATTGTCGGACAAAGAGTCTGATGTAAGTCAAAAGAGAATTTAATTAGGCTTTGTTTAGAACTAAAGCGACTTTAGACGCAAAAAACCATTGCGTTAAATAAGTAACCATTGACGATTTTGTCACGTCACTACTTAAAATACTAGAATCTTCCTAAAAAATAATGAGTCATAGTGGCTAGAGTAGGTTATCGTAATGTTAGTACTGTTCACGTAATGTCTGGCAAAGAAAGGAGGTTAGGTCCAAGCTAATAATTGCGCGAAAAAGTATAAAAAGTCGAATTGTATCTTACATTGCTCTTTCAACAGCAAACAAAAGTATCTGAGAGTAGTAAAATGATATATTGAACACAATACCAAGAAATCCGCAAAAACTAGTGAGTGATTACTATTAATAGGACATTATATTTACGTTTTTTCGCGAGTCGAGCGTTTACTTTGCGCTAAGAAAATATAAAATGCCAAACAGCTCCCAAGCCTATTGCCAGACAGATTATTGGAGTTACTGAACAAACACTAAAGTTGCATCAGAGAAGTGTTTAAGGAGCAGTTTTGTTGAATGACATGAATGCAATAAGCATTAGAAATTCATTATTTCCCTTGAAAGGAAATTACCACAACAAGAAGAAATATGACGCTGTTTTATCAAATTGACTATTCTACGGCGTAATGTAATAGTCGACATTTCATATCGAGATGCATATGATATTGATTCGTGATCGGCTTAAGTACGTTCATGCTGAAGGTTTAGATCCAGTGAAAATGCTCGTCCAATCCAACCTTGGATGATTCGTCAAAAACACTGCGCAGATACACATCAACTTATAGAGATTAGGTTATCATCGGTTATAAGAAGCCATCGGAAAGATGAAGAAAAAAATCACAGATGAGAAACTAGTTTAGAGAAAGAAGTACTAAACGTCAAATCGGCAAAGACAAGCTAAGGACTTGATCTGAATATACCACAGGATTTGGGTAGCCAGCTGCACGGCGTCAGCGAACTATCCGAGCACACACAATCCCACGGAGTTCTGGAAGGTAGAGATCTTAATTACTCTGTATTCTAGATCTATAAACCCTTACTCTTTGGAATTACGGGGTTTTCTACAGAAAAAAATACACCTGCTTTAGTGCGCACATCTGCGCCTATCTAACCATCCTTCCGTAACATGCCACGGCGATGCAGAAGCAGATCGGAGATTTGAATCCTCAAGAAGGAAAAAACCCAAGACAGCCTTCATATTCCTATATATATGGTTTATCCACGCAAGAACCGAGCAATTAGAAGAAGATACATAGACCCGCCGCGAAACCTTACTTCGGGTAGCAAGTAAGATGTTATGGAAGGGAGGACGAAAGAAACTGAGTAGTGAGAGAACTGTAGAGAACCTTCGATTAAGCTCTGCCCAAGTCTAAAGCAGAGATGATAGCCTGTCGGTTTCCGTCGGACCGCGGGTAAAAAGGCTTTGACTATATATACACGCCCCAGAGCCAACTTCAGCCCATGGCCCGCTTAGCCATTCGTTCCGCCTAGAAATCAAGAAAAGAAGACTTCGAGAGTCGCGTCATAAAACTCCTAAAACACACTCCCACATGTAAACATGTAGTTGTAGGTCACTCGATAGGCATGTAATAAAATAGGGATAAAAAGTGATATATTATATATATATAGCGTAACAGTATGTAAAGCATATAAATATATAGGCTGAGTGAGTGATAATAAATATGATAATATAGAAATATTCACAAAACTCAACAAGTTATTTCACTGTTTTAACAATCATTATATATGTATATATATATAAAGTGTTAGAGTGATAAGATAGTATATCACACGCAAATCTATGTATAAGAACGTATATTACGGTGAGGAGTATCCATAACATAAAATACTAGTATACTATCTCTATAGTATTTATATTAGCTACTAGAAATATAAGATATAAGGGGAGGGTATAATCAGTAACGTACTTATATCACCTAGGAGTATATAGTATATAGTATAGATTCGTTCGCAGACTCTATAAGTACTCCTATATAATATATATATATACGGTCCTATAATAATATTACTAACCATTATATTTTGCTTTTTGGTATATAATAGGTAAGGTAAACAGCGATAATAGTGAGAAAATATATAAATATCCCCTACTCTTAGCATCGAATCAAAGAGCCGAGCTCGCCTTCTTATCCTCCAAGACCCGTTCTTAGCATGCCAATTCAGCTATGGAATATAAAATGGCGCTAGGTTTGGGAAGTCTTTGCTACAGAGCGAATCTATACTGACGAGTACGCTGCCATTCTCTTCCAGTGGAATCTTTCCCTTGTCTGGGACCTCTCTTTCAGCGAATCCATGTTTCCACCACCATCGCTCACGAACTTGTACAACAACCTAGCCGGAGCGCTATCCAAATCTTTGCCAGTGTCCCGGACCACTATAGTCTTGCTACATCTACTTTCGTTAAGTTCAATAGGTGAAGATACTACCACCGAACAGTAGACTGCGTGCTCCATAATATCTTCGGTCCAATATCGTTACCTGAGCGTCAATGATATACCCAAACCGTCCTGGAGCTATAATCTCTGGGCCATACGAAGCTATTGGAACAGCCCAATGCAGTTGCATCCCAATGTAAAGCAAGTGTGCTGTAGCTTCTGCGGGGCATCGCTTGCTCTTGTTGTTCATCACTCATATGTACCCAGCTAATACGTAAGCACAGAACCACCAGACGATCGTGTCCTATGAAGGCTCTCGAAAATTATCGACTCTTACACCACACATACCAATCATTCACTCCATCCCCGTGCGCAATGGAAAGCTGGAGAATACAAAGTCTAACGTTCTCCGCGTAGCTTTGATTCCGAAGTCCATGACGTCGCGAATACGGTGTCCGAAAACACTATTCCTCCCATTCATCTACCTAAACATCCGATTACCCCACTAGATGTACTCTGACTTCTGCGTAACTAGACCCGTTTTGTTAATAACCACACTGGGGTCACACCGAAGTTTAACCCGACCACCGCGGAAACAGGACTCATCTGGCTAACCATTCTCTGCTCTATCTCAAGACTAGTCGCAAATCAAACTTCCCTGATATAAAATACTACGCGAGCATCTCAAATAAGCACACAAGACAGGCAGCCGGCGCGCCGGACCACTTTCAACAGGCACCAAGCTCACCTCTGCCGACGGGATTTCCGGCACTATCACACAGACGACAATCAGATCTGATAAACACGAACCATTAACGACATAGCACATATTTCCACTCCAACAGTACCTCTCCACCTCTCCCCGTCACAGCGCCCTACTGTAGTACCTACCGTGCCAAAATTATGCTACATACACCACGACACTTCCGAACGGGATGGTATGAACAAGACGACTTCCCAAAGATTACGCGGTCCAAGCTCCCTACCTCAACCACCAAATATCTAAACATTAATTACCAGTATCCGCAATTCACTACGGATTACAAATCGTATGATTCATCTCACTCCCAGGGAAAACTTTTATCACCCACTACTTCTTCCTTAACTCCTTTCTTTAAATGAAACCCCATCCCAATCTCGCGACAAACTACCGTCTATTAAACACACATCGAACCGTAAATATCCTGCTCCTAACATCACGGTACCGAATCGAATGCCGTTTCTCAGATCTATAAATGCGATGTATTCCTTCTGTGTGGTATTCTATTATCTTTTCCGTAATCTTTCTCAGGGCGAACATAAGATCTGTGGTGCTTCTATTCGCCCTGTACCCATACTGCTCCTCTCAAGGCTGGGTCACAATTGTCCGTCACTCTTCTTTCAAGTATCCTTTCGTATACTATTGCCAGATGGTCCAATGAACGAAGATACCTCTGTATTATTACATTCACCCGACATCTCCCTTTTCCATTTAGTATATGGTCATAATGATGGTTTGTCCCCGCATCCCTCGTGAACTCACTTTCTCTCCCTAGCACTTGTGATAACTTCAACACAGCTTCCTTCACAACCCTCTCCTCCCTCTTTTATTAATTCTAGGGGCAATCCATCTTCTCCTCTCTCTATATATATTGCTTCATTTTTTCCTTAAGGCCTCCTCCGGCTCTTCCCTGAGGAAATTAACGCCCCTGGTGGCTTCCTCCCTGGTCTCACTGTTTCCCTCCTCCTCTCCAGTTTCCTGACCCTCTCACCACAGAAGTTTTCCAAAATAATTTCTGTCCGATCTGCTTATTTTTATAACTTCCGGTCTTCATTAACACTTCTTCGCCTGTTCATCCCTGATGTCACGAGGCCGAGTAGTTGCTTGTACATTCCTTTCTTATTTCAACGATCCTGGCCGACTGATCTTGAGTCTATCAGACTTATATTATTATCTTGCTAGATGGCGAGAAATTGGTGCGGCAATAGACACCTGTCTAGCACTGTTGTATCTCGTATACCCCCCAACGTACATCTATCCCACAAAAACTACATATCCGCGGGCAAGCAGATAACAAGATCCTATCTGTTTGCGGTGCCATGTGTATATATCCACAATACTTCTGATTCCTCACTATTGCTTCGACACACTATCGCTCAGGCGTCACAGTCGGTATCATTCTCCCTGCAAGCAAGGCCGACCACACAAACAAATCGAGTGGCACCAGAGCCTTCCATGGGACTGGCGAAGATTGCTCTACTGTGTACTCTTATCACGCCGCACATACATCTAGATAATGCAAACTTTACCTGCTGCAATTGGCCTGGTCCGGAACAGCCAGCCGGCACGGTCCGATACCCATATACAACTGTCGTATGAGGCTTATGGAATGTCATAGCGATCCGAAAGCACACACACAACCGAGCCACAGACGTGGGAGGCCACCGTGAAGATACGGTGGGTTTCGCGTTTCCATCCAATTAATCCAATATCTTCTTCCTAGTAAGGGTTTCCTCTGTTCTGCCTTCCTATCCCAGTAACGATTCCGTGAAATGTCACCACTTTTGCGGATGCATAAAGGGACGATTGCCTAACAGCTTCCCAAATTGCCCAGCCTCGGCGAACACCGCCAATGTTTACATCTTTCAATTTTATTTTCATATTATCTTTATTAATTAAATGTTCTTAAAATTATGCTTACTGTTCATATAAAAAGTACCTCCATGAATTTTATAATATCACGCTCTTACTATTTGGTCTGCCCCGCCTTATATATATACATAACACTACTATAATAAGCTTTACTAACAATCTAGTAAAAAAATTTATATAAAACTGAAAACTCAAATCTATCGGTATCAGAGATAATTATCCAATAGACTAATACTCCCGGCTAATTGAAATACCTATTTACAATATTTTATATATGTACACATATATTCTCCTATAATTCTAATTTCTTATGTATAATATATACTTATGAATAATATATAAAAAAATTACTAAATATAATTATTTGAGACATATATATGTTAACCAGATATTCTGGTTCTGCTGAATATATACTGGTCTAGAAACTATCAATTAACTACCTCGTAAATTCCTCAGAGTTAGTGAGTAACTATCTCTGACTCATTCCGCGTCATAGTGAAAAACAACATACGACTTAGTCCGGCTAACACATCCCTCTCCAATTATGCTACTATATATTAGGAAATAAATTATTAAAAACTAATTATTATATATCCAAATTAATGTATTAATTCATAAATCCTTCTTATTATTATTCACTACTACACACTATATATTATATTATATAAAATAATCTTATATATATTATATAATATATATAATTATCACAAAATATATATTTCATCGAGGTATCATATATATACTTATTATATATAATAATATATCTATATAGAGAATAGGAATATTTAATATATATATAACCAGGGTAGACTGTTTTAACAGTATAAGGTATAATATAGTAGTAAATATAGTTAATATTATATATTATAAATTATAATAATTGAAATATATTTCAATTAGTATAAAATATTTAAATAAAGAGTTATAGCAAAATATACATAAATAAATTATTAATATATATACAGACATCCTATAGTGGAATTTAATATAATTAAGATATAATAATTAATTATATATAATTAATAATTTATTATATATATATATAAAATAATTATAATATATATATATATTAATATTACTAATGTAATATATAATATCTATATATTATATATAATATATATTATCATATATACATTATATATTAATTATAATATAATATATAAATAATACTATATTAATAAGTTATAATAAATAAGAATAATATAATATATATATCTATTTAATAATATTAAAATAATATATAAATAATAATAAATTATATTAATATAATATAATAATAAATAATGACTAAATATATATATTAATGAATATAGATAATAATAGTATATATATTATATATATTATATATATATATATATAATAATATAATATAGTATTAATAATATTATAATATATATTATTATAGTATATTAATTTTATATTAGTGTTATTTATTAGAATTTTTTGCATCCGTTGTGTTTGTCCTGCCGACTGCGTACTTAGCGGGAAGTCTTCAGCCCACTTCTTGTTTTTTAGGGCCCCCTTCACAATATTCTTGCCCCGCGCCTATATTAGCCATATTGAGCCTTTCCGTAGTTTGCGCGCTTGCATGTGGCTCAAATGAAACGGGGCGTGCGTGGCTATGCAGCAACACCACCCTACTTTAGTATCTAAATTGAGATTAGACACTGATGAGAGACGTGGCATAGAAACCGTGATTTCGCGGTAATCATGACCATCACTGCGCAGGGCATAAGAAGACAACAAACAAACGTCGATATCAACAACGTGCAAGCGTGCACACCATCCGCAACACATTCTCAATATGAGATTACAAGACATGTAACTAATCACAGAAGAAAACAGGCCAAAGTCTCTCGGACACACGAGAGAACGAACGTAGGAAGTGTGAGCATGGGTGTAACTGAATATTGAACTTGGCAAAGGGAATGGCCCCGGAAGGTGCCAAAAAATGGGTAATAAGGGACTAGTCGGGTTATAACAATGGCGTCGCCTATAAAAACTAGAATAAATGATGACGTAACTATCATTAAATAAGATAGTACTTTATAGGAAAAGAGCAGAAATAAAAGAGAATTAAAACGGAGAACCATGAGAGAGCTAATTCTGATATTAAGAGTGCAAGAATAATAAATAGTTTTAGTTGAGTTAGTTTTAACAATTATTTTTTATATTTTTAGTAAATCATAATACTAATGATGAGAAATGAAAATTATATCTGAAAAAGTGAAATATGTCAATCTCTCCAAAAACCCTAAAAGTACTTGCAATTTTTTAAATAATTTTCAATTAAATATATATGCACTGCCATCATATATGTGGAATATGATTATGTCACAAATCAATTTGAATTAATGGATGTAGTTATGAGATATAATCGATAGATTGTGAGTTATATAATAAAATAAAATTTTTTTAATTATAATGAATAAAAACATGTGATGTATAATAATCCATACAAAAAAGTTCTGCATGGGCCTCAGACACTTAAGTCTTAACCTCTTAATAGCTTGCTTAATAAAGGAAATAGATCACGTGATCCCTCCAAGAAATATCACGATAAAAGAAAATTTCAAGAATATTAAGAAGATCAGACGAAGATTTGAATTGTGTGGAAGATTATGTCTAGTAGAGAGAGAGATGAAGGAATTAAATTCTTATAAGCCACAATTAAAATACAAGAAAGATGAAAGGTTAGCTCACAAAGTTGAGTGGAAATATATCTCTCAAACTTAAAAGATTATTGAAGGGTGGAGTCATCGGTATAAGAGTGAACAGAAAGAGAAGTAACAGAAAGAACGTCATGAATGAAAAGTAGAAAAAAAGTTGGGGATGAGGATAGAGCAGAACTCTGAGGAAAACTACATTTGATAGATTTAAAGGATGGAATGACGGTGGGTGTCTTCAAAAGCTCTTATTTAAATAAGAACGCGAAAAGAAATGAGAGAGAAGGATATGTACATAAATAAATAGAGAAAGAGAAGAGTGGGAGTTTAGAAATCAATTTTTTTTTTCAAAACTCTAGCGAAAGCTTCCGATATTCCGAGACACGGCAAAATTGGGTGAATCTTACACTAACGCGTTTGCTGCAATAACAACTGCAAATTTTAATTAAATAAAATACGTATATAACTTATTATACTTATTAAATGCATCTATTAACTCTACTTTAATAAAATCCTTTCAATATTAAGAAAGAAAAGAATTCATCAAGTGATTATAGTTTAATTTTACAACTCAATTTCCTACCTCAAGAAGATTCTATTCCCTTTAATACTCAATCATTCATTAGACTTGAATAATAATCCGAGAGCGTTATTATTTATACTTCCATCGTGACTGAGGGCATTATGCCGTGTGTGTGTATCATAATTGTGAGAGAGGGAACTTTTTAATTGACGCAATATATGAGATTGAAAAGAAAATAAAATGTATTACGTGAGAGAGAGAGTGTGATATTCAGATAAGCTAGGTTAAACATCCCTACTCGAGATAAATTATTAATAAAACCTTTTAATCATAAATATATACCATGTCATACTCATTTTCATACCTATTCTTAATTTAAAACTCCATACATAGAGAACATATTTTAATAGCAATTTTTACCGCGATTTCATTCCGCTTGTTCTAAACTCATCTAACTACCCTCTTCACTTCAACTACATTTACCACACTTTATAATATAAACATGACATATTTGCGCATAACTTCTTTCACGTGAGTTATTGAGTCGCTGGCTGAAGCTTATACCGATGTGACCATAGTTATGTAACTCATAAATTTTAAGTAATTACTATGAAATCCAAATAATTTTAATATTAATTCTCAAATAATTTAAAATATTTACAATAGTTATAATGATCTTATAATGATTATATATTAGTTATAACCACACGCAAACACATAATATTTTTATTGAAATCACATCGACTACTCCATACATAATAATAATATATATTAATTATTGTAAATATCAAATGATATTAATAATAACATTTTTTTATTAACATTTTTCAACGTTCTTACTTTTGGAAATCTCGGATAAAAGTTTCTACCATCGTATTTTTTACTCCGCATGGCAGAACCTGATTACAGCAATTGGTATAACTTCTGACTCCTATGGTATCGCAATCCCTTTATTTTAAGCATCCGAGCTAGACTTAGGTGCGTATTTTCAGATTAGTTTCGTTTCGAACTAGGCATCGGTAGACCTCTGATCACTAAATTGTACCCGCTAACTTCTTTCATTTTCAGATGCATTGGTAGCCTCTTGAGTTAATTTTCCTCGGTTAATTTTCCTTTTAAGCGGCTTCCACTTTAATTATCCTCGGACTGTTGAGCAGAATCAACCAGCTCTCTTTTGGACCCCCGTATTTTGTTCTTGGTTTTTCAGATACCCTATTAGCTGCTCAGCGCCGGTGAGTCCATCTCACGAGATAACTTTGTTTATTACTTTGTTCATTGTGTGTTTTACTTCTTGTCCTCAACATCAACCAACCTTTCGGACCTTTCTTCAGCTCCCGTTAACCTTAATTGACTGTTGAAAACGGCAATCTTCTCTCCTTCCTGCCCCATCTCTATTTTTCTTATCCCGAGCCAAACACTGTTTACACATAGTTCTCTTTACAACTAATTAATCATCCCGCACGAGGACGTTATTTTCAGCTGAAATATGACTTCCGCCAGTGTCTTGTGTGTCTACTATCTCTCGCGAACGATTTTCTCCTTGGTGTCGCTTAGTCGTGTTATTGCGGACATCGTCTACTCTAATTTCCATAGTGCCCTGGGTGTGTCGTTTTGCTTTTAAACATTATCTTTGACACCTCGTTCAGCTTATCATTCCTTACTGTGTATATAGTGGGTTTTATCTGATGCTCTTTATCGGGAATTGGGCATAGATCTGTTTTCTTCACTCACGTGATGTGAAGCTCTTTAACTTGTTAAATTCGATTATTGCAGTGCCTTCTGTCTTTGAGATCCGATCTAGTTCCTTCTAAATGTATTGCCCTTTTTGGTATGTCACATGTTTACTCCAGGCCGTGGAGTATTTGGGCCATTTCTTATTTTTTCTTTATTGTTACTGCTTCCTAGAACACTAGCGCCTGATATTCTAAAATCGTCATAGTGGTTTACACAATGAGTGCGTTCATAGAGCCCTACTGGCCGCGGTTCTCTCTTACTTCCATTCATCCCTGTTCGCTCTTTTCTGGGGCTCCCAAACAGCGATACAAACTGCGAAACAACTACATAAGTGCCACGCAAATATGGTGCATCACATACCGCCTCACTTAACTATCTACCTCGAGCAAATAACTTGACCTTTCCCTACCTATTTCGGGCTCAAGCTACACCTTAACATCATTCTTATCTCCTCTCATCATTCAACTATTAGTGGACATTTGCTATAGTATGCACACTCTGTAAACCGCTTGCTAATAGGATCAAAGTGGAATCTTATTCTCATCAACATATACATAACTGTGTCTCAAACTTATCCTTAGTGATTAACGTTATATATCGTAAACTATAATTCCGTAGACGGCGTTTATTTTTGCTGGTCGTAACTAACCAAATGAATAACCTGATTCTGAATCGCCTCTTCCTGAAACTTCATGAACTGTAACAAGGAACCTAATGCGTGTTATATTAACCCACTATAACGATAAACGCCTTTAGCATATAATATACATTACACTCCTTATCGTGAGAATAACTATAATCAGTCTGACTAAAATTTTATGAAGTAAACACTTATAGTAGAAGATATCAACCATTTATTGTCACATTCATGATTTATTAAAACTACACTTATTTCTGAAACTGTCTCTTGAAAACTTTCTCCACTAATATTCTGATCTTGATAGACAGTGAGAACCAACATTGACTGAGAACAGTGAGGAATTTAAAATTTATCTGGCAAATCACATCATTGTGGTTGGCGAGTTATTGGCATTATACTCAGAATTTATCGCACATATATATGGTGTTGAGTCTTAATTCTTTTTGTGAATTAGGAAGATTCTTCTGATCTCAACAAAAATCGCACACACAGTAGCATGCTACGGCATTTTATAAACTAATTATAATAAATCGTTTCTTTTTTACTTCACCACATCTGCTCTTTTTTACTGGCATCTTTTTTCTTTTGTGTTCTTTCTAGATCTTAAAAGACATGTTCTTTAATAATTAGTGTATAATCTGTGGGATTCAATACTCGGAGTGTTTGAAATGCTAACTTAATGTGCTCGTTCATTCTTCGGACAGGAGGGTGTGATGTTGGACATAAGACTGATCGACCAGAGGGTAAGAGGCTGCAAATTTGTCATTCCGTGATATTTTTAAGAAATACCCTGAAAATAAATTTTGAGCAGCATATTAGACTATTTGATTACTAAACATCAGACTGATAAAGAGGACAATGCCGGAACTTCATCAAACGTGATTTCCAACAACATTTATTAATTATAGACTACACAGTGTTCCAAGGTAAAGTTATATATCTTCTATATATATATTTATCCCTTTTAAGAATAGATAAAACAGACAACTCATCGTAGTTTATTACTTAGTATATACTATCAATGCGAATTGAGTTTTTCTTTCAGTGCATTCTATTTATTTTTCTGAATCTTACTAATATTAGGTCATCACATAAGATTTACTTAACTAATTCCAAATATCTAGTATAAAATATGTTTATCTATTCTTAAGCTTCTCAATTCATTATATTTTAATTTAACAATTAATCATTAATTCTTATCATGATCAGGAGATAAGTATATAATTAGGCTGGTTTTACTGTTATTACATTGACTAATTTCAAATACATTAGTTTCTACTGGTCGATTCCCCAAAAACTCAGCATTGCTGGCTGACCAGCTGAGGCTATGCCCCAGCCAATAATTCCACATTCATCTCTCGAATTAAAAATTTTCGATTTTTTTAAAAAAAATATAAATAAGCTAATTTAAATCAGAGTATACCACCTCTTATTTATATATATTTAATTGATGTACCTTTGTCTTATCTTAGCGAAACGAATGGCATCTTGAGGGAGTTGCTTTGCGATCCCACAACAGCCACTTTCTCATTATTTACAAACTTAAATTAATTTCACGCTAATGTATATGTCGCGCATGAATTATTAAGCAGACGGCATTTCGATGTCTCGTACAAAGTTTCCTAACCATTTTTTTCCTCATTTGGCTTTGGGTGAATATTATTCCACCCGTTCCAATATGTTAGAACTCACTAATTCGGTCCAGCTCCATAGACTGGTGTCTATCGCCAAAGTCTTTGCGTAGATATTTTTTTCTCTCTTGGATCTATATACTTAAAAGATAAAATGTTTGATTTTATTCAGGGGTGGTTGGAAAACACCAGTGCGTTAGGCTCGTACTAATTTGCTCTCGCATACATTTTGCCTACAATTTCCATGTCTAGGTTCCCATCCTTAAGTAACTGGCTTCTTTGAGTTCTTTTTCTTAAAAGAATTTAACTTCGTGAATTATTGGTTTCATCGAAATTGTGGGAACACCTCTCATCTCCTATTGTCGATCCTGTGCCGGCACGTTACTCCTCAGTAGCATGCATTGTTGAGGTATATTCATCTGGGCCTGCAGTTTTTGTCCGGTTTTTGAGGATGGTAGTATGAGTGTATATTAGGTCTAGTTCAGGTTAATGATTTTTAATTTTTCTGGCTCGTGACCCTTATTTTATGTTGGTGGCCTGGAATGTTTACGTGATAAAATTATATCCTGTGTGTTGGTTAATCTACATGCTCTATAAGGGTGTGCATGTTATTTTCGTGTCGCATAAAATTCAGTGGATTACTCAGATTTAGTGAGCTTTGTAATATAAAGTTAAAAGGTATTTTGCGCTGGAGACCTTACGCTGTGCACTCAAATTTATCTCAACAACTCATTCCCCGTCGTTTTTTAAATTAATATCTAAGATTCAAGCTCCTGATTTTTTTTTTTCGTTTAATATTTTGCATTCGTGCGTTGATGCTATTGGTGACACATCGTGGCGGTGTCAAAACTCCAACGCTTAATAAACAAGTCCTAAGAGACACTGCACAGTTGCTAAGTTAACTATATTAATATTGAATCAAATTATGAGAAAAGTACTAATATTAATATTTATGTTTAACTAATCTTATAACATTGAGAGTTAATGACTATACTAAATTATTAATCATATGTATTATATTTAAGTCTTCGGATTTAGAGTAACTCATGTGAGAAGTGACATAATAATCATTTCTGACTGATTAGCTCCTAAGTCTTTCTGCTTTTCTACATGCCTTTTCTTTGACTACGTAGGTAGTTAAAATTTGTTTTGAACAATCTATGATCAAGCGCTCTGCGCAATTAGTTCCAATAGCTCGATCGCGAGATATCTCTGGAATATATAATTTATAGTGCGTTGTCGTTTATAACTCCTTCTTTACTGTCTAGCTGTGTTTTTAATTTCTTATGTGTAGCATTTTTTATTAATAGTGTTTTGCTTGCATCCCGTGTAGCATCACGAACTTTCAAAATTGCGTTTCTCGTCTTAATTGTTAACGCTTTTGAGCCAAACGATAACGTCGTCAATGAATTTGCTATTTTTATTGTGTTCCAAATAAGTATCTTAAACAATTTAAAAATTCTAGTCTGGTATCTTCTCTACACTTAATGTATTTACCAACTTTTTTGAGTGTGGTTCTTAAGGTAGGTATGAGAAAAGTAAAACTACAATTTCGACTGTACGAAATTGAAAGCGACATTGATATTTTGAAAATTTGCAAAAAATGACTACAGTTCTGCCCCTTCCTAACGATCTTCTTTAGCAAGGGAAGTATCTAAAAATGAACTTCATCTTCCTTTATTTCTCCAGAAATCTGTAATTCAATCAATGCATAACGCGTCATTGTCCCAATCTGCTATTTTATCTGTTTTTTCTTTTTAATTACATTAAAAATGTTTTGTTATACAAACACTAAAATATTTAAATGATGCGAGTAAACTGTTTAAGAAGGTCGTTTATCATCACATCTCGGTTTTCCTGCTAAGAACTATGATTAATTATTTTTTTTTTTCTTTATTTTCGATATCTTATTTTTTTTTATTTATCGTAAACCTGTTAATATTAATTAATAATATCTCATTGATTATTTGTCATTTTAGGTAGATCTATGATATAATTCCCCGCGATTGCTTATGGACCTGAGATAATTAAGCGTTTTTGAATGATAGATCCACTCAAGTTGTGTGCGCGTCTCGTAATGTGTGCTGCTTATGTGATCTGATGTTCGTCGATTCTTCTCTAAATGGTTGCGCTGGTAGCTCATCGATATAGTAGGATCACTTGTTTAGATTTGTTTAACCATCTCTACTTTCATATAAAGAATATACTAGTACAAAGTATTGTTTAGCTTTATAATCAATGCGACATTTTTACGCATATTTTTTTGCCGATCAAGGCAGCTAAGACCAAAAGCAGAAAAGTTTAGTTATTCAATGTTATGTTGTGGATCTCATAGAGACAGCAGTTCTGGTGTCATGTTTTACACCTTCAATGAATCTCGCATACTTGGTATTTACTTTTAAGATGCACGTATTGCGCCTCAATCTACGACTAAGGTTCAAGAACTCGGGCGGACGGGAGGGGCTACTCATGTTTGTTTTGTCTTTTTAATCCCTTGATTTTACACGCTTTTTCCTGCTTTTACACTCAGTAATATGACACTTTACACTACTGCAAATATTTTTTCATTCATCCTTATGTAATCCTCTATTTATACCACTATGTATATATCAATATGGCACGTTGCAGAGAATAAAACATAAGTAAATATTATACTTGTTTGGCGGGTGAATGTCTAGACGAAAGAACCTTCATCTGTTTATCATCAGTTTCATTTATCGGTAAATCGAAAGTTTTCTCGATAATATAAAAAGTTACGTTGGCTCACTTACTACCACACTTTTCCGAATTTTCTTTCTCTTTATTTTCGCCATTGTGGATACTCTCTAGCATAGAATCAAGAAGACAATGTTAGAGTTAGGGCAATACTTGAATGAGCGAAGGTGGTATGCAAACAGTGGAAGTATGGTTTCCGGTTTGTTCTTTGCCCTTGTTAGTGTTTTACCGGTGTAGTGAATATGGCTAAATTATGTTATTCGAATTAATGTTATGACTAGAAAAGACAACTTGATTCTAAATTCCATCATATGCGTTATTTCCTCCTTTTGTGCGAGTGTATCTCTGGTATTTTCTTAGTTTAGGGATAAATATGTTTTTAGATTTTGGTTTTTTTTTTGTATTTTGTGTTTTTTAATTTTGTGTTTTTGTTTTGCTTAATTAATTTTTTGATGTATCAGATTGGTTCGTATTAAATTTGTTATTATCGTGATTTTAATGAAGATTTGAGAGTATCGAGTTTTTGATTTATTACACTGTTTATGCTCCCATGTGGATATTTAAAGAAAGGTGCTGTTTTTCTACAGTTTCTCATTTTAATATTGCTTTGAGAAGTATGAAATTTTCAGCTAATTTCTATGATTGCTTTTGTCTTTACAGTGGATTGTGGTCAAGGTTTTGAAGGATTGGTTGCCACATTTGCGGTTTACATCTTTTTTAGGTTCTCCTTTGCTCGTATCTGTTTCTTGACTACTATTTTATTGGGTCCGTCACTCTCTTCCCTGCTTTTACTTTAAGTATAAGATTTACATTTTCAGTTATTCGCCGCAATTAATTGCGTTTATATATGTATTGGCTTCCATTTGCTCTGTATCAATTCTTGCTGTATGCGTGTTCTTTCACTCGATTTCAAATTGATATTACTCAGTCAATGCTATAGAATACGTAATGAAATGTCTACTATTTTTTATTCAAATCTTCGTGTTACATGTTACTCTTAACCCATGTCTGGAATCGAAGTGACGCAATTGCAAAAAGTATGAAATATGCTTTACATGGAGGCCTGTTTGCCACAGTTTGTTTATAATGTAAAAACGACCAAAATCTAACTTAGGTAGATATATTATCTCTTTTTTATTTCATTTTATTACTCAATCATTATTTTATATATTCTTATTTATTTTATCTCATTTTCTTTTATTTCATTTTCCTATTATTATCTTTGAGCTTTATACACTATTTTTTTCACTATTATTATTATCACCTTTGGTATCTTATTTTCACTTTTCTTTATCATATATCTCTATATATTTATATTATGTTACAACATTGTGGTATTACCTCTCTGTATTTGTATATTTTCAAGATTTAATAATATTCTATTCACTTTATCGTCAGCAGATATGATCAAAATTATCTCTCGATATTTCAGTAAATCACAGCTGTTTTTGCAAATATTATATTATATTTTTTATTATATTTATCACTACATTATTTATATTTATATACTATATTATTTTACTTTTTTATTCCATTATTATTTTTATATATTATCTTTTTTCCTTTTTTTCTTTTTATCTACTTTATTATTTAATATTTTTTATCTGTATTGTACTATAATCAACTTTGGAGGTATATATGTGTTCCAATTCTTATCAGTTATCAGTCTCATTAAAATTATAGGTAAGGTTGTAATAATATATTAATTTTATATTTATATGTATCACAATAATATTAACAAGTTATGTCAACCCTTTGGTACTCTACTTCGTTACTTATTATAATTTATTTAGGAGAGCATCCTAGACAGCTCACAGCCACATGAAGGCGTCTCAATTCTTATGTGAGGTTGACATGTCTGCATAACCGCTGTTATCAGTATTCATCGCTCACGAGCAGGATCACAGCTCAAGCCCAAGGAGAAATTTTCAGGCTACACTATTCTCTGAGTCTCCAACCCAACGCACGATTCTAGTCTTTGAAGTCATATACATTTCTCTCTCGCGATCACTTACGCTTCTAACTCTTCTGGCAGCGTGCTCTACACTAAGCTATCGGGGTTTTCTATGCTGCAATCACGCTTAATAGGTCTACGTCCCTGATAGGAGTTGCGGGGCCAGGGAGGGGGGCGGCTGGTTGTTTGCATTTATGGCTTTTCCCGCTTTCACGTTTGGTCTGGTGGTGTAAAGACTCCATTTTTTACCGTTATCCACATAGAAGTCTAAACCTTTCAGCCCTGCAAATTTTTCTACGGAACTCCCCCACAAAAAATTCATTACAAAATCCATAATAATAATAAAACTTGAAATTATTGAAAAAAACATTGAAAACAAAATTAAACATAAAGAAAAAATGTAAAAGAACTTATAATAAATAGCAAACCTATATTTTTAGTTGATTCTCTTATAAATGAAACGATATTTTGAACAATGAATGTTAGAGAAACGATTGAAAAGGTGAGTAGGTTCTTTACTATTGTTTAAGTATGGGAACTTTTGTATGTTGGGAGTTTATTAGTGCCCGTAAGGTCTGTTAGTTTGTCGTTGTATATTAATATTTCTATGTTCAAGGTTATGCATGTGTGTAACTAGTGATATCAAACTTTTGTTACTTTAGCAAATATTCGATCTGTCAGATACTTTACTGTTGTTAAGTATTTAAACAATTTCGATGTTTAACATTTTATCAAGTATGATTAGGTTTAATCTTGCATCTTAAATCTTAGTGGGTTTGACATGTTACTTTTTTATTCTATGTTAGAAACTCTGTTACGATAGCATATATTGGCTGGTCAGTATGATATAGGTTAGGATGTATTAATTGTTAATATTATATTTAGATGTAACAATAATTAAACAAGTGATTGTTTAGAGATATGTTGAAAAGTAACGATTAGTTCGCTCTGATGCATGTAGTTATTTACTGTTAACTGTTATATGTTGGGGAGTTTATTTGAGCGTAGGTATGTTACGGTTTTGTACGTTGCCTAGTATTATAAGTCTGATTTCAGATTTTTGAGGATTTTGACTTATTAGACGTGAAACTTTGTTAGTTAGCATATTTCGATTGTCCAGATGTGGGATATATAACGACAGGATTATGATATTTGTTTAATATTACATGTTAAATGTAATTAACATTGATAAGGTAGACGATATGCTTGACAAATGTTAGTAGGTTCGTCTTTTTTGTATGCTATGAGTTAGTTACTTTACTTGTTGTTAAGTATGGAAATTTGATTAATTGTTAGAGTTTTATTAGAAGTTTAAGGTGTTCGTTAGGTATTTGAACGTTGTTGACATTATATTCTTAGTTCTGGTATGCTATGGATCTTATATGATGTGAATCTTTGTTAGGTAATGGGGAGGTTGGGAAATTGACATAAATCATAATTAGGTTAAGCTAAACCCAAACCAAAAATTAGTATTTGATAATGTAAATAGGAATGATATGTTAGACGATATGATTTGGAAGTGCGAATAAAGTTTATGCTTTTTTGATAGCATGGATTTATGTTACTTTTATTCGTTAGTATATGATGGGGACTTGTGTAATGTTAGCAGTATTATTCATGCTAGGTATGTTAAGGTTTTGTCGTTGAGTATTCATTATAATTTCGTAGTTCATTATGCTACCTGTTTGCTTTATTGATGGAATATTAGTTACGTAGTATATACATTGATTATATGATAATTAGACAAGGTTATGAAAATTTGTTAATATTACTATTTAATGTAAAATATCCCAGTGATGCTTAGAAAAAAGTGTGAGCTAGACGTTAGATTGCTCACATGTAGTTTCTTTACTGTATGATTAAGTATAAACTTTTTATAGTTAGCAGTTTATTTGTTGCTTATAGCGTGTTAGGATTGTCTTGTACATTACTTTCTAGTTCTGATAAGACATGTTAGATTATTGATTATTGGAAACTATTGTCGCATTAGGTCGATAATGCAGTTGGTCAGTCTTTAAAAGAACTATAATTATCTAGGTTTATGTTTATAATCTTCCTAAATGATACTCGAAATAATGACTTCGAATCAAATAGATAATGATCAATTAACTCAATTCAGTAGATTTGGAGGGAAAGGGAAGGGTTGATTGATTTACTGATTACTGCTTTAGTATGTAAAAACTCATTTTTTTAAGTTATAAACATGAAAATTAAAAATTTAATTTTTCTTAAATTTTAATTTTTTATAATTTTTTATTTTATTTTTTTTTTAATTTAATTTATTTTTTTCAATTTCTGTATGTGTTACTTCCTAAGAAAGGTGTATACCTATTTCATCGTCTATTAATCTTTCAAAGTTTTGGGGCACATACCCTACTAGCGCTTGGTGTCTTTAACCATCTTCTGTATCAATGTTTACATTATAAGAGGCTGTATGCAAGTTTCATCGTTCTATGTCATATATTCAAATGTTTTAGGTCACAGCCATCATATGGGGCGGTGTCATTTTAACATTTCTGTATATTGTTACATTTCAGTAGGTCTGATATTATCCATATTTCTCGTTCTAATATATGTCAAATAATTCAAATTTGGATCAAGCCATCCCTAAGGGCATAATTCATTTACTCTTTGTATGTGGTATACTTCTATTAGACTATTGTAGCAAGTTTCCTCGTTCTATGTCAAATCAGAGTTTTGGGGAACAGCCCATCTACTAGGGTGCGATGGGTTCATTTTAACTCTTCGTTAAGTTGTGACTTCTTTTATAAGAAGGCTGAATTATCAATTTCATGTCTTGTCTATTCAACAGCTTAGAGCGGCCCCATCATCTATGGGGGTAGTGCATTTTACCTCTCTACTACGGTGTTACCTTATAATAGAAGGCTGTATATAGGTTTCATCGTTCTACGTCAATATTTCAGGTTGGGGGCCCGGTACTCTCTCTGAGGCACAGGAATTTCTATTTTACTCCCGGCTGCATTAAGACTATTTCTCAGAAGGTTGTAATATCGTAGGTTCATCACTCTGTCAATATGTTCAGGTTTGGGGTTCACGCCCAATATGAGGTCCTCGGTTTTACTAGTTATCTAAAGATACATCCTAAGAAGGCTGTATACATTTTCGGTCTATGTTCATATTAAGTTTGGGCCAGCCATCAATTGTGCGTAGTGTATTACTCTTCCGTGTGATGTTTCTTTATAAAGAAGGTGTATATTCAATTTCCATCGTTCTATTGTATATATTGCAAGTTTTGGGCACGCCATCATAGGGGCGTAGTGTGATTTACCTCTTCTGTATCGATGTTACATTATAGGAAGGCTGTATTATTCATCGTTCTATGTCATATTTCAAGGTTTGGGGCATCAGCTCATTCATAGGGGTAGGTGATTATATCTCTTTACACGAGGTACCTTTCAGAGGCTGCATACGAGTTCATTCATTCTATCTCAATATTCTAGGTAGGGCAGCATCCCCTGGGGTGCCCGAGTCATTTATCTCGCACAGCGAAGTACCTTATAAGTAGGGCTATACTACCATGATTTTTCATCATATCTACGTGTTCATATTCACTAGGTTTGGTGGGGTCTAGTCACCTTGGGGTGCCCAGATCATATTTCATTATATATATAGTATATATATATATATATATATATAGTATTATATAATCTATATATATATATATATTATTATATAATATATATATATATTATATAATTATATATATTATTTTAATATATTATATATATATATTTATTATATATATATTTAATATATTATATATATATAATATAATATATATATAAATATATATTAATATATATAATATATATATATTAATATCTTATATATATATATATAATGGGAGTTCGAACCGAACGGAGCGGTGCGCGTGGGATCGAGTCGGAAGTCGAGCCGGATTCGGATTCGAGTGCTTCAAATCATCTTAACGAAGCGTTTCGACTCAGATTCGATGCTCTTCGGGAATCGAATCTTACGATTCCGTAAATAGATAATAATCATAATAATATAAAGTAAAAATATAATATATAAAATATTAATAATTAAAGATATAATAGATTAATAATAATACACAGTTCAGTCGTCGGCAGAGCGATCAACTAGCAGTCGGTCGGCCTCGTGATATAATTAATAATTAATATATAATAATTAATGATAATAATTAATAGATAATAATAATAAAATATAATAAATATAATATAACAATAAGATATAATATATAATATATAATAATAAATAATAATAATAATAACATGGAAAGAACGGTTAAGCTATCTTCGCTCGGAATTGGAAGCTGCAAAAGGGCGTACGCGAACAATTTTCCCGTTTCGTCTCATAGTGGGCACTACCCCTAGAGAACCTATCTAAGCGAACTTGAATACTCGGCTGTAATAGTTTTACACGCATAGAATCATACAAGTTTCATAACGATACGTTATACTCCTTTCATACGAAAAAGTCCCGACGGAGGACTTATACTACTATCTGCGACTCCTCTTTCGACTAAAAAGTATGCACATATATTTCCTACAACAACCACTAAACTAATAGTAATATTAATTATCCTACAGTTCCCTTTATACCTATATAATAAGGATACTATTATTGCTCCTCCAATCCCTCGGAATATAGCCTCTATAAACGATATGTTACCAACTCCATAAATTCAATCACATCTCGCATATAATTATATTATATAATATTATATATAATATATATATTATATTATATATCTATATTATATTATTATATATTAATATATATATAGTATTAATATATATATATATATATATACTATCTAATTTGTTGTGAAAAACTATGGACAATTTCATTTAGAATTCATTGAGTAGAAAATAATAATATCAATAGTATGAAAAATGATAAAAAATGATATTGAAGTTAAAAATATAAAAAAATTACTTAAACTCTGTTTGCAAATATCAAGTAAGAAAGGTGCAGTAAGAATAGTAACTAGAGGTTTTAGAATATTGCAATGTAAATACTCTTCCAAAAATGTACGTTGGTCAAGTATAAACTTGTATTGAACGAAGCCATATATATATTATATATATATATATATTATATATTATCATTATATATATATTTAATATCTATTATAATATATATTAATATATTCTAATATTATAATATATATATATATTAATATATGTATTATATGTATATATTTATTAATATGCACAAGTGCGGATTTACAGAGATACGAGAGAGCTTTGATCAGTTGATCATTACCTGTCACCTCGGATCAAAGAGTTTATGGAAGGTGACTCATTAAAAGAATATGAAGAGAGTGAATTGCTGGGCAGTGCATTTTGGCAAGCTAAAGTATTTTTTAAAAAAAATTCGATCCATTTTCTAAAAGTGAAAGTATTTGAATAATGCTTCCACTGTTATGAACATACCGTAGCGACAGTATAATTTGTAAATTCTACAAAATCTTCTCGGATGGAAGCGGGGCTGGAAAGGCAAATGTCTCGGCATTATAAGCACGATCGAAGAGACTGCAAAGGTAAATAAGCAACCAAAGGAAGTGACATATCATCGAGAGAGTAAAAATTTAAAGTGAAGATTCAGGTCATGTGCTGATTAACGAAAAATAGTAGATTAACATTAACCCTTGAATAGACTTCCGCATGATAGGTGAAGTCAAATAAAGACTAAAAATCAAGAAAACATGACGACGACTATTACGTATATGAATCGACATAGTTGGCAGGGAAAGCCGCATCGCACTTTGTTGAAAGCATATATAATGTGAGTTCCTCATTCTGGCAGTGGTGGGATTGACAATTGAACTGAAGTTTTATATCTATCTATCTATATATATATATATATATATATAATTATATATATAGATATATATATATATTATAATAATATTATATATTCTATATATATTTATATATTATGAATTATATATATAATTATAATAATATATATTTATATATATATGTATATATATATATATATCTATATATATATATAATAATATATAATATTATTATATTATATATATCTATATATAGATATTATATATAATATTATTATATATCTATATGTTATATATACTATATATATATATAATATAATTTTTATTATATATATATATATTATATATATATATATATTATATATAATTATATATATATAAATATATATTATATATATATAATATATATATACTGTATATATTAATATAATATTAATATTATATATAATATATAATATATCTATAATATATTAATATTAATATATATATATATATAATATATTAATATTTTATATATAAAATAAGTATATATTATTTGTTGTTTCTTGTGTTATTGTATAGTAGCGGACATTATGGTCTGGAAAGAGAGTATAGATTAAACGTTCAACTGTTCAGATGACAATCTCAGGGGCGTGCTATGTTTCGTGAGAAGAATTGATAAAATGAGGAATGAACATCTTAGGGAGTTGTGTGGCGTGAAGGAAGGGTAATATCGAAAGAATAAATGAAAAGTAGATAGTTAGTTGTCTGTGGAAAGGGATGAATGATAATGGTTGGATTACGCGGATGTATGTAGTGTATGTGTGTTGGAATCGAACCCGGTTGGTGAGACCGAAGAAAAAGTGTGATTGAGTCAGCAAAAGAATGTTTGGGTGGAGAGAATGTGAGTTTGGCAAGAGCGAGAAAAAGGTGATTGATAGTGAGAGAATGGGGAGTGTTGTAGGTGTATGGTTGTGGCCACATGGCCAGGGATAACCCACATCTTAACGATCTTACATATGTATGGCTCCGTCGCTGGTCCAATAAGCTCTAGGGTGGATTTTACTGATGTGACGAGTTCTTATATTATGTAAGAGGGGGTAGGCTGTGCTTCTTTTCCGCCTTGTCAATGTCTCTCTCTACTGCTTTTCGTTTTCGTGCTGTAGGGCACCTTACTCCAATCTTGGGAAAAAATGGTAGACTAACTATATTATATATTATTATATATTATGATATAATTATATATATAATAATTATATATAATTAATTTATTATTTATTATATATATGATATTATTATATATAATAACAATATAAAAATGCATATATTATATATTATATATATAATATATATTATAATATAATATATAATAATTATAATAATATATATATATATATTATATATATATATCTTATATAATGCAATTATATATATATTTATATTATATATATATATATATATACTATATTATATATATATTAATATTTATATAATATTATATATTATATATAATATGCAAATATATAAATAAATAATATAATTTTATATAATATATATATATATAATATATATATATATATATATATTATAATATATATTTATATTATTATATAATCATATATTTATCTATATAATTATATATATATATATATATATAATATATAATATATATATATATAAATATATTATATTATAATATTATTTATATATAGTTATATATATATATATTTATGTATATATTATAAATATATATATTATATATATAATATATATATTGGTTATTTTATTATATATGATATATAATATATATATATCTCTATAATATATAATTTATATAATTATAATATAATATATATATATAATATATATATATTTATATATATATAGTAAGATTATTTTCTTATAAAAGTTTCTCTCTAAATTGAGAACATTACAATATATTTATTACTTATATTCACAAGTTTGTCAAAGCATAACTATAAATTTTAATAGAAAGTAAAGGTTCCAGACTAACTAAATAGCAAATCATTTACCATATTTACACTGTAGTTTAAAAGTTATATGTATGATATTTATAAGGAAAACTAATATTGATATTTAAGTTAATTTATGATCAAGACGCAATTTTAAAAGTCAACAGATAAAAAAATCCAAACCTTACATTAGATTCCCTATGATAAACTTATATGCGGGATTTTTTCTGTATTTTGTATCACATAGTTAACGAAGGATATAGAGACGCTTTGTTTAATATATGAATACATATTTATCTACGTATCGTGAATACATTGCGATGTGAACATGACACGTCAGTATTCAGCAGTGACAGTCACTGTTAAGTGACGCTAACGAAATTTCAAAAATACACTGTTGAATTAATGTAAAAAACATAAGCGTGAAATGTGTCAACTTCTTTTATAGGGAGAAGCTAAGAGTGATTCTTCCCTCTTTCATTTGTTCCTTTATATATGGTTTAAATGTCACTTTAATGTACTCCATGTTTGTATACATATAAATAATTCATCTGATTATCTTGAAACGAAGCATATATTTAATAAAAGTACTGAACATAATGGTTTCAATCCAATTTTAATATATATATATATATATTATATATATTATATTATATATATAAATAATATATATATTATAAATTATATTATTATATAATATAATAATATATATTATATATATAATACATATATCTTGTCGACCAGCGTACAAAAAGGTATTACAAAAATGTATAATATAGACAATTGCAGATCTGCTCGTGCAGCCCACAGTGTCAGTGAGCTCAAACCTCCATAGAGAATCGCAAAAGTTTCCAATCAAGTTGCTTTTTTATCAATGTTATTTATAGTAATTTTTTTATTTTTTATTATATATATTTTTAGGGGCTCTGAGCGACGAGGACGGGGGGCCGAAGTCCCCCCAGTTGTCCCCAGCTGAGGCCGAGAGCCATGATCTTTCAAACTTAGCTATTTATCTTGGGTTTCCTTTCGTAAAAAAAATAAAAAAAAAAACTCATTTGGCAATTGTCGCACTTTTGCCTTGAATATAATCGATAAAAAAAATCGATTACATTGTTCGTCCGATATATATCGGTTAACTATTGATTTATGAACCTCCTAATATATATAATATATATTTATATATATTATATTAATAATAATATATATATACGTTATATATAATATTATACTATATATTGGTTGTGTGTTGTGTGGTGTGTGGTTGTGTGTGTTAATCTATACAAATATCTAATATATTTGAGAAGTGTGTGTGTGTGTGACACTGACCTCCCTCACACAAAAATCATGCATAAAATAGGAACCTCTTTGTAATTTATGCAATAAGAATATTTCAAGCTTGTTCGTAGTTCGTGGGTGGTGAAATGTTAGGCACTCCTAGTTCCGAGTTTTCATGCTTAATATTATATAAGTAACAAAGAACCCTTTACATTTTTTACAGTTTTAGATTATTATGTCAAAATTTATAGTGATTTTTTAAAATATTTAACGTATTAATTTCATATTTGACAGCTATAACATGGGGCAGTACATGGAAAAAATTCTCATACTGGTACGTTATATATATATATATTATTATAGTAGTATATTAATAATATTATTAATTATATATATATATATTTATATATATATATTATAAATATATATAATTATATATATATAATTATATATATATATATTTATTACATATTTTTACTTTAATATTATATATTAATGTTGAGTTGTCTATATAATATATATATTAAAATAATTAATATATATATATTATAATATATATAATATATATATAATATTTATATATATATATCATATATTAATATAGTATACTTCTATGCATTAATTTTATGACATTAATTTGTGATGTATTTTTTATTGTTCTATGCTCTACAAGGTTATAGTCCCATTTCCGGATGGGTACAAATAAAAAAAAATAAAAAAAGCATCACAGATTCGCTAAATATAACTTTGTGATAAAAGCAAAATACTATCTGCACGCTTTATAGCTAAAACATATATCACAAAGTTAGAAATTAGAAGTTAGAATAAGTTGAACAGTGATGACGGTTGAGTGATTGACTTCAAATGTTTTAAGACTGCTCGACCCTAGACAATTTATTACAAAATTCCGCTAAATAGAAACTTAGGTGTTGTGTGAAATTTATTAAGAAAAGAACGCAGAAGAAAAGAGAATTCCATTGTCTTCTGAACAAGAGTATTAATAAAATGATCCGGTTTTACATTGTATAAGCTCGAGTTGCGGTTTCGAAACTAACAATAATGTGAAGATACCACAGTTTTTTGTGTACAAAGGCGTGTAAAGAGTGAAAGTGAATGTCAATTCCAAGAGTCTCGTTATAGTACTGCAGTCCTACATAGAAATAGGGCATACATTGCATCATGAGGTAAAGAGTATGGTGGAGTTGGAGAACAAGGAGATTATTTGTAACTTATTGACCCGAGTTACGTATTCTACCATATCGGGATATTAAATACCTTTTAGTTGCAATAACTGGAAAGGGAAATACAATATACACTCCTTAGGCAGAATTTCTTGGATTGTCGATCACTTGCAACAAGTACATCCAGACTGGAGGCAGAGGCACATACAAAAGGACATAATCAGTTGAATTGAATTGAATGTTCTTAATGATACGATAGACGGATGAGAGTTTCAGATGATTAAGAATGAGATCGGAAATAATATATATCTATTCAAAGATCTTACACAAATATACACATGTGAGAGCCGTAGAGTTGATAGCCTATACAGGTTTTAATGTCTAACTATTTGAAAATCATTTGTACATACCCGTGTTCTAGCTAAGGAAATGGGTTAGATTTAAGGAGAGATTCTAGTAAACGAGCACAGATTGCCAGAAGCATTTTCAAAAAGAAGTGGTAATTATCACTGAGATCTTTACTTAAAAACGGGTTCAAACTAATTATCACGATTTAAGACCAAAATTGCAATCTAAAGACAGGGGACACATCACTTAATTCGTTGGGTGTGTTTCTTGCATTTCAGAATGAAAGAGAAATCAATTGAAGGGAGGAGTCTAAAAGAATTAAAGAAAGAAAGGAGAGAGAGAGATGAGTAGAGATAAAGGTATTGACGAGTGGTTGATTAATGAGGGTTTGAATTTGCCCCCCCCCCCTCCCCCCATTTATTTTATGTAATTTAATATATTTTAATTTCGATATAAATGTATTAATTATATGATGAGCATTAATTTTTTTTCATTATTTAGTCTTTAATTATAATAATATAAATCTCTTATAAATAATTATAATATATGATAAATAATAAATAAAATTAATAATAATATATATATAATATAATAATATAATAATATTTTTCTGAACAATATTGTATATGTTTAATTTTCTTTATTTGACTACTAGGTATAACCTTTGTCTTATTCTGATATTCTGAGACTCTAAAGCCTTCTTAACGAGCAGTTATCTCCGTTATTTTATTCTTATTCTATCATTTTAGCATGAAATTCTTCATTTTTCATATCAGTGTTTATTGTATGGCCCTGTTATTCCTCTCTTATTTCTCCTATATTTCTTTCCAATTTCCTTTTTATGCAATTTTTCTCATAAATTCTCTCAAACTGTTTTCACTTTTTCTCCTTTATATTTTACTTCGCACTTATACTAAACCTATGTGTTTATTCCTAATCTTATTTGTCATTTTTTCTGACATTTCACAAGTGTGAGGCCTGTAAATCGCGAAGGTTCGTCTAAAATCTGTGAAAAATATTTTGATTGCTGTATCAAGCTATCGTTAAATAAGTTCCAATTTAACATCTTCATAAATTGTCCGATTTGGCTCATCCAATTATTTGTTACTATTGAATATTCACCACGTGCAATCAGGAATTTGCACACAATTATATATAAGATATATTAATATAATTTATTAATTATTATATAATATTATATAACTATAATAATAATATATTATAATATTACTATGGCAAGAGTCCCAGTTTTCTGTTCAGTTAGAAAACGATAGAAAAATTTGCGGATCGATTCGCCCCTTTTTCGCCTTACGAGTTGTTCTTTAATGAATATTATATATCATACGTCGTTGATTTAATTTAAAATACGAAAACCCTAAGTAGTCGCTAGAATTAATGTGGGTCTTGCCGTCTTTAGGTGATGATCGACGGGGGATTTCGTCCCCCCTGTCTCCCATCGGTGAGCCATTACTGGAAATACTATTTTTTAGGGTACGCGAAAAGAGCGAGTGATTCCGCAAATTTTCTACTTGCTTAGTTCTTCTCCTGAACAGAAACTAGACTTTTGCCTTTAAAAAGATATTAATAATATATATATTATAAATGTCATATATACTATATTGACAAAATATATAATATATACTTTTATATATAATTATATCCATTGCTGGACGAGGCTAAGGCTACCATTTCTATACTCCAAATGTTGAGGAAAGTTTCCAAGTCGAGATAACAGTTTAAGGGCAAGCTACCACCGAAAAAGGCCATTGAAGGGCAAGTAATGAAAGTGGAAAAAATATGATATAGGGGAACTTGTTTTCAAACATTCCAGTGAGTACCTGAGATGAAGAAACTCACTTCAAGAGGACCCAATATTTAATTATACAGAAGCATTATTTTATAATACTGTAAATAATATATATTATATATAGTATATATCATATATACTATAATATTATATAATAATATATATTATATATATATATATATATATTAATAATTATATATAATATATATGTTGAAAAAGCAATCCCGCAACGCAACTGCATGGATCATTAAAACAAAAACATAAACCTCAACTACCAAATCAACAAGAAAACATCTGAATTACACATTTCGCAACAAATAGCATAACACACCTCGAATAGAGAAAATATCAAAG
>JABUQX010039619.1:10000-15000 GCA_015478945.1 Trachelipus rathkii
TTATTTATTTGGACCCGTGAGTGGTTTTTGCTGTGGAATTCCTAGTTCTCTTCTTGACTGTATTACATTCAAAATATACTCATGTCTGTTATCAAATCTAATTCTGTAACTATATTTACTGCATCCTTTACACCCTGACTGCGGCATGGAAACAAAACAGTGGTAATTTGCTTAATTACAAATTATTTTTATTTCGTCAATTGTTAAATTCTTTAAAATTGGTGGCTGGGTGACTGTTTCCTTTCCCAATCAATTATTTATGTTTGAATAATCATCTGCATTAAAGTTTAGTGTTTCTGGCAGTTCAAGAACTCTTGCATTGGGATTCCTTGCTCTTGCTTGAATAAGTCGTTGAGCACCTAAATCTTTTACCTCTTTTCTTGTGTCCACTAACACTGCAAGTAATACGTTCTGGAGATGAGCAAAGTAGAAGTTGTTTCTTAGTTCACGCTTCATAATCATAGCATGTTTTTTTGTCCAAGTCTTTAAGTAGGCAGGCACATCAGGTGCCAAAAATTAGCTGCAGCATCAGTTGCCTTGGATGTGACTTTATCCAAAACCATCCTGGTGCGTAAACTTTCATTATTATATTTAATAGATTTTGAAGAGCTTTGCTTGGAAGTTTTGTGGAAACACATAACCGTAAGATCCTGTTTTCTCTTGTTAGCCATCTGGCATGACGAAGGGTGCCTGGAGATTTTTTGGCTAATGATGGCGATATATTATCTGATTTTATACTAATATACATTTCATGCAAAGATTTTTGGTCAATGTTAATTTGCTTAACGATATATTCGGGGATCTTTTCAAGGTTGCTATTTACAAGTTCAAAATCAACTATCTCCAGCTTATTTACATCTTCAATTTTATTTCCTATGGCACCCTTAAAAGTTTTTGGTCCTGATGTTTGTCCACAGTTGCCTCGAATATGTGTTTGAATGGAAATTCATTTGCATGTGAGAATCAAATTAACCACTGTATCGAAATAAATGTCTCTTTTTCCACAACATCAAAGTTTAATCGTGTTTTGGTTGAAAGGACCTAAATTTCTACGGCACGGGCACTTCAACTACTTTGGTACATTCCCTACCCCTGCCTAGACTGACTTGCAATAGATTGAACATTTAACCTTTCCAATTTTCCTTGCGTCCTTCTCGCACCTGTTACTCCTTTTTCAATTGTCCCAAGTTGATTTTTCCTTTTTTGACCTACAAAGGATTCCCATTCAATAATAAGTATTCTAATTTTGCATCTACAATCATTTCTTTCAAATTTTTTTTATTATAACAGTTGCATATGCAAATGTCAAACATCTTATCATATGATTTTACTTCCCTTTCAAATTCATCTTTTCGTCTGTTGTTTTGAAATCTTATTTAGTTTTGAAACTGATTTTACTTTGATTTCTTAAATATATTCCATCATGTGTCATGGTTGAAACGGAGAACTTTCTACAGATGGATTCCACGTCCCTTGCAACAATTTCATAGCCATCTTTAGCTGTTACTAAACCTTTCGAAGTTACTTGCTCTCTATTCATAACAAATAAATAATGCCTAACAATATCTGCTTCTGAAGGAATCATCGAAGGCGGAAATTCACTTGGATGTTCAAATATTGAATTGTAAGTTTTACTTCTAGTACACATTATTAATATTAAAAATTATAAATATACTATTTGAATATATAATAATACAAACACACACACACACACACACACACACACACACACACACACACACACACACACACATACACATAAATATATATATATATATATATAGTGTTTAATATATATATATATATATATATATATATATATATATATATATATATATATATATATATATATATATATAGATATCATAACTAACTATATATATATATATATAACTATCTTTTACCTAATATATATATATATATATATATATATATATATATTAAACACTAAATAGCATAACCATTATCAAAAGGAATCAAATGCACGATAAAAATATTGCTGAATATGATATTTGCGGAAACTTCTTTCATGTATGTATGTATGTATGTATGTATGTATGTATGTATGTATGTATGTATGTATGTATGTATGTATGTATGTATGTATGTATGTATGTATGTATGTATGTATGTATGTATGTATGTATGTATGTGTGTATGTATGTGTGATTTTTGCAATGCTAAACAGGAGATCGGGAGTAAATTACATATGCGACACTTTGAGATTGACTTTAAAATCGAGAATAAGGTAAAAGTGGGGTAATGTGTGCGAGGGCAGGGGGCTTCGCACAACTTTAATTTTGCGCAGTATCAGACCTTGATATGACGGTCGAAGCATAGCGTAGTTTTGAGGATTTTAAAAATAACCACCCTATAATATATATATATATATATATATATAATAATATATATATAATAATAATATATATATATATATATATATAATAATATATATACATATATATATATATATATATAATATATATAATATATATAATATATAACTAACTAATAATAATATAATAATATGTAATATGTATAATAATAATATAATATAATAATAATATAATATATATATAATATATATATAATATAATAATAATATATAACATATATATATATATATAACTATATCTTTCTTCAATAAATTGAATTTCAATATGTAATAATAATAATATAATATAAGAAGAGAGAGAGAGAGAGAGAGATGAGAGAGAACAGAATAATTGCAATTCTTCACGCAATTCAATTTGTATTGATAAAAACACCCCTAAAGCCTTTCACCCTGCTGGGAATCGAACCTGGACCCTAGCAGATAAACGTGCAAGTGTTTGACAAAGACCCGATGAGATAAAGGGAATCCGACAATACTTCTTATGGTGAATATTCGCACTCACCTAATAGGACATGCCGCGCTCTTCCCGCTCACACTCGGACCTAGGGCCGAACAGGGTACCGCACAAAGGTGAAATAAAAGAACGGGGGTCAAGATGTACAGAACAATACAAATACAAATTGAATTGCTTGAAGAATTGCAATTATTCTGTTTCTGTACATCTTGACCCCCGATATAAATATTTTCACTGCTGTGTATTACTAAACTTACCAGTTTGTGAGTGGGAAGAAACACTGACCTCTATTGAGTGGTCTGCATGTCTAGAAGCTATTGTCGGATTCCTCTTTTAGGTCATCGTGGTCTGATAACAAGCTGCTGCACAGGCCCCATCTGCTTTAAGTATCGACCACAGCAGAGGTGAAAGCTACTTTAGGAAATGTTTTCATCAATATATATATATATATATATATATAACATATATATATGCATATATATATATATATATATATATATATATATATATATAAATATATATATATATATATATAGCATATACTATATATATATATATATATATATATATGCTCTGCTATATAACTGCTATATATATAATATATATATATAATATATATATATTATATATATATATACATATCATATATATATATATATAACATATATATATATATATATATATATATATATATATATATATATATATATATATATATATATATATATATATATATATATATATATATATATATATATATAATATATCATATATATATATAACCTTATATATAATATATATATATTTATATATATATATATATATATAATATATATATGATAGAGAGAGAGAGAGAGAGAGAGAGAGAGAGAGAGAGAGAGAGAGATGGTCAGCATGTGACGTGATGTGAAGGTAGTTTACTCCATATCAGCGTATCTTGGTGATTTGGATCATGTGCTGCCTCTATCAATTGCGCTGGCCATTTCGTTGCAGGAATTGTACGTCGTATTGGATCAGCAGCAGTTCTACACTCAATGTAGGACAAGATGGAGTGGCCACCTCATTTAATGAGAGACGAGTGTGTGTAAGAGCATCCATCCTGATAAAGAAGGCAGTTAGTAGTGGTGTGAGGTATTGGGCGAATGTGTTCTTTGAACATTATACCATGATCAATCGGATGGTTAGTCGGTTCCCTGGAATGGAATCTCACTGCAAACATGGCGGATAGGGCAGGAAGAGGGTTATGGCTGCAAGGGACGAGGGACTACTATTCCTAAGCCTCTAAATGACCTTGCGAGGGCAAAGAAGATTCAGATTTCAGCCGTAGCTGTCAGACGACAGCTCCATAAAGCGGAGCTGTCAAGTAGGAGGGCTGTCACTGTCGATCACAAAGTACAACTACTACGGTTCGCTAGGAATCAATCCCATTGGACCGTAGACGACTGGAAGCGTATGTTTTCACAGACAAAATTAGGGTGTGCCTGAGATCTATAGATGGTTGTGATAGAGTGTGGAGTAAACGTGGTAAACATTATAGCCCATCCGAAATAGCACCAAGGGAGCCGTTCTGAAGTGAATCCTAGCAGTTCTGTGGTGGTATTTGCCTCGATACCCGTACCGTCGTTGTCCCTATTCGCCGAATGTCTTTGAATGGCCTATACTATCTGGAACTCATAATAAATGACCATGTTATGCCCTTTGCCCTGTTTATTGGGAAGAACTTCCAGCAAATCCACAACAATGCTCCCCCACAAATTTTAAGGACGGTTAGTATTACTTATGCGTAATCGATTTACAGGCGATGGACTGGCCCCCTTCGAAGCCCTTATCTCAACCCAATCGAACATCTTTGAGACCGCCTCAAGAAGGAGGTTCAACGATCTGCGAAAGTGCCTTTTAGCATTCATAAGCTGAAATGGGCAGTGATTGCGGTATAACATAATATATTACAGGAATACATTCAGAACTTCATATTGAGCTTATGTTGTTATTACACAAAATCTGGCGACAGTTAGAAATGAGGTTGTATTTCCGAAATGGTGAGATAATTTTGAACAGTTTATATATATATATATATATATATATATATATACTATTAAACTTGATACAAATATATATATATATATATAACTGCTATATATATAGATATAT
>JABUQX010039619.1:27500-37500 GCA_015478945.1 Trachelipus rathkii
AGCTCCAAACAGAGGTAAAAGAAACCCCCCAATAAAGAGCAAGCAGCTGGGGAAGGAGGGGTGAGAATATTTTGAAGGCTCCTCAAAACAACCAACTTCATTGAAGCTTTTTGAGTTAGCGGAATAAAGATTTAGCGGAATAAAGAGTTAGCGGAATAAAGATTTAGCGGAATAAAGAGTTAGCGGAATAAATTAAACCTTCCAAGTATGATGTCAAAAAAATGAGATATCAAGAATACACGATGGTTTGAGTTGTATTTCGAAAGGATCTGAGTTTCTGAGACATTGAAAACAACCTTAATTTCTCTATACCAATTAGAAACTTGACAAAATAAGATAGTTACCTCCAAGACCACCCTTCTAACTTGATTTATTTGCAATTATTTGAGATGACTTAAAAATAAAAGGGGTAACAAAGAGTGGAGGCTTCAGCATAGGAATGAATGAAGTGATAGAAAGGCCATTAATGAAGAGTAGAAAAAAAAGTTTATAATAGCACAGAACCCTGAGGAACACCACCATTAATAGAATTATAGATTCTTCTTCTTCTTCTTCTTCTTCTTCTTCTTCTTCTTCTTCTTCTTCTTCTTCTTCTTCTTCTTCTTCTATTATTTATTATTATTATTTATTCCATTATATTCTATTCCATTCCATTCCATTCCATTCCATTCCATTCCATTCCATTCCATTCCATTCCATTCCATTCCATTCCATTCTTAGTACCATTCCTATTCCATTCCATTCCATTCCATTCCATTCCATTCCATTCCATTCCTATGTACCATTCCTATTCCATTCCATTCCATTCCATTATTCCATTATTCCATTATTTTTTAATTTTCCATTATTCCATTATTCCATTATTATTCCATTATTCCATTATTCCATTATTTTTTAATGATTTATTCCATTTTATTCCATTATTACTTATTATTATTATTATTATTATTATTATTATTATTATTATTATTATTATTATTATTATTATTATTATTATTATTATTATTATTATTATTATTATTATTATTATTATTATTATTATTATTATTATTATTATTATTATTATTATTATTATTATTATTATTATTATTATTATTATTATTATTATTATTATTATTATTATTGTTTCAACAATAGTTTTATTTTTATCAATATTATTATTGCTAGCGTTAATTACGATTACTGTTCTTACTCTGTAATTTTGTTATTAACATGATGAAAATTGTCATAACTATTCAATATTAATGTGAGACTTTGTTGGGCTATGGTCAACGTATATGTATATGTATATATGTATGTATGTATAATATGCACACACTCAGTTAATATGTACTATACTCTCTCTCTTTACTCACACTTTCACTACTAAATATATATATTTATATAGAGATATATATGTACTTTATTTCTTTCTCTTATATATATATATATATATATATATATATATATATATATATATATATATATATATATATATATATATATATATATATATATTTATATATAGTTCACGGTTGACTCAGTGGGCTAAAGCTTGTCTTGCCCGCCCTTAGAGTTCCTGGTTCTCTCACAGATATTCGCTTGCATATGATATAAAATCTGGCTGGAATCGCTGAAATCAGTTAACACAAAAAACACCAAAAATTACCGTTTTAGTAGATTTTCAGTAAACTACAGTTTACGGCATAGTGTATTGATATACTAATCTCAATACTGCCCACACCTCACTGAAACATAGACAACATTGCAAAGGCAACTGAATTTGATTTTTAAGCGATCTATACCATTTGGTGAGGTGCCAGAGGACTGGAAAACAGCATATGTTGTGCCTATTTATAAGAAAGGTAGTTAGGGAGATTTTGGAAATTATAGGGCAGTTAGCTTAAAATCTTTGGTTGTAAAAGTTTTGGAAAAGTTATTGAAAGGCTATATAGAGAATGTTTGGATGATAAGAACTCGTATATCTCGCAGTTTGGTTTTAGAAAGGGTAGGTTATATAAGACAAACCTTTTAGAATTTATGGAATATATTACTGACTGCATTGACCGAGGAGATACAGTTGATATTATATATCTAGACTTCAGCAAAGCCTTTGATAAAGTTATCGCAATGTGGTATAGGTTGAGTGGTACATTGTTGTATTGAAGAGTGGTTGTGAAATAGAAGGCAGTGTGTTCTACTAAATAGCAATAAGTTATCATGGGAAACAGTGAAGAGTGGTGTCCCACAGGGTTCAGTGCTGGTGCCACTATTGTTCCTGATTTATATTTATGATTTATACCAGGGACTTAAATGCAAGGTTTCTAAGTTTGCAGATGATACCAAAGTGAATATCTCAGTAATCAATAATGGTGAATGTATAAAGATTCAAAATGATCTTGATAAACTTCTTGGGTGGGCACGAAAGTAACAAATGAATTTTAATAGTAAAAATTGTATGGTTCTGCACCTAGGTTACTCAAATAAAAGTTTTAACTACGATATGAATGGGGATTGACTTGAGTCTGTGGACCAAGAAAAAGATTTAGGTGTGATTATAAGCAGTAATTTGAAAGTAGCTAATCTGTGTTTGGAAGGAAGGAATAAAACTAATAAGATGCTAGGTATAATAAATCTCAATGTCGTTTACAACAGCAGGGAAGTTGTAAGTAAACTTCATAATAGCTATGTTAGGCCAGTATTAGAGTATTGTGCAAAAGTCTGGGCCCCTTATTTAAGAAAAGACTTAGATATGCTAGAGAGAGTGCAACGTAGAGCAACAAGTATGATCTCTGGGTTTGAGGGTAAGAGCTATGAGGCTGAAGGAGTTGCTTAATGTTTTTCTGTAGAAAGACGATTTATTAGAGGGGACATGATACAAGTCTACAAAATATTTACATCTATTGATAATACAGAGATCAATAAATTTTTTATAATAGACCACGAACGGGAAACCAAGGGACATGATAAGCCATGCCAATCGATGGCTTGAACATCTTGATTAGGTTGAGCAGAGGAAAAGTTTGCTATCAACCTTAAATATCTGTGTAACATTTCCATTTGGTCGGGAAAACATAAGAGCACACTTTCCCTTGGCTGTAGAACAAAAAAACCCCCCATTAAAAATAGATATAGAGGTAAATGGTTATAATAAAATATATATATATATATATATATATATATATATATATATATATATATATATATATATATATATATATATATATATATATATATATATATATTTATATATATATATATATATATATATATATATATATACTATATATATATTCTTTCATATGTAATAATATATATATATATATATATATATATATATATATATATATATATATATTTGTTTATATACAGGGCCCACCATGTCCTACAGAGAAGCGGCCACACTGGGTTGAATAATCAACTCCATTGCTGGGTCCTGGTTCATACTTATTTAAAATGTCGCAAAAGAACATTTAGATGGCGAAATGAATATTCAGTCAAAAATAAATAGAAAGATGAATAAAAAGATTTCCTTACAATATAAATAGTCCTAGTATAACTTAAAAAAAATTATATGTTGTGAAGAATATTCAGTTCTTGGAGATTAGAGAAAATAGTTACTATTAAAGTGGGAGGATTCAGGCAAGATATGGATTAGCCTTTTAGGTGTTTTGGACCAAAGAGTAGGAAAATGACGATGTCGAATGGGGTCCAGTTGAAGACAATCAATGAAGATATGGTGAACAGATTGAGGGGTATGGCAAAGGCAAAATTTGCAGACGGGGGGAGGATCTCGTGACATGTAATGGCTGTGAGTGATATTGGTGTGGCCCTTGCAAAGGCGTGTAAGCATCACCTTGTGCAAACACTTTCGTCGGTGAAGGGAAGACCCCTCACTAATATTCCGCTATATATTTTTAAGTTTCGCCCCCCGTTGATCACTCAGCCAGCATTCCTACCAGTGATACCGGAATCCTGTTCGGAGAGTAGGATAATAATCAGTTGATGGGAGGCGACCTTGTCCAGATGGCATCCAGAACACCTAGAACAGCTATGGAAAGAGGAGGAGGCCATTCTATCCTTTATGTAAGCAACTTCGTTGCTAGTTACTCCTACGTGAGAGGGAATTCAACACAGTGTAATCTGTTTCTGGCCGGAGTGGAGTAGCCGAAGAAATTGTTGTACATCGGATACCATCGTGTTTGTAGAGTAGGAGGCTTTAAGCGCCTGGAGGGCGTTGAGCGAATCTCAATAAATGACATAAAAGTGGTCTAGGTTAAGGACTAAAATTCGAGAGGGAATCTTATAGCCATTAATTTTGTCCTGGCGTAAAAAAATTCGGCATGAGGGGAGGAGGTATGGAAAAGTTGCTATCAGGAGAAGAGGCAGCGAACACCACTCCCCCTGTTTTGGCAAATAAAGTAAGCTTACTAGGAGTAAATCCACAAATGAACTGCGGAATGAGAACAAAAACCGATATCATTAACAAGGCAGCAGAGGGATAGATTTAGGTAAGAGGTTAAGAAGAGGCTGAGATTGTGGGAGAAAATACCAAGGTGTATACTATCCATAGGAGAAAGGAAGCATCTTTTGCAAAAGAGTGTTAAAGAAGTTATAAGCTGTTTGTAAATGGCCAGTTAGGAGGTTTCTGAGGTATCTCTCGCAGAATCGGTGTCCGAACAGACGGTATTGGCATTTGAAAGCGGAGAAATTTGTGCCCAAGATGTACTCTTCAAGAGAAAGTGGAATCATTGGTTAAACTGAGGCTCACCTGGGGGACGATCAGAAGCCTCCTGTGGAGATCCACCCGGATTGGTCTCATTTTGGAGGGACGATCAGAAGGCTATAGGATAGAAAAGCCTGACCATATACTACACTGCCATAATCCTACTTCAACCGGATTAGGGCGATGTGGAGACCTAAAAGGGACTTGCTGATCAGCACCCAAAGACTTAATGATATGGGCATGTGGTTCCAAGCCTGATATGACAAATTGTTTCCAGGGTTATGGTGTAGGTGGTCATCTAGAACGAAGGTCCTAAGAAATTTGACTTGTGGAACGAACCTTATAAGGATAGGTTCGCGGAAGGAAGGTGGAAGGTTCTTCGAGTCCCCTTTTTCCTAATAGTACTGCTGAGGTTTTGGTGGATGAGAAATGGGAAAAATCAAATTTTCACTATGAAATGTTCCTCAAATAGCCAGTTGGGATTGTACGAAACCTTGGTACTGACACTATAAAAGCCGGGTCTTCCAACATATGTGCGTATTGTATATAATAATAATATTATAATTCTAATAATGGGATTATGTGTGTGTGTGTGTGTGTGTGTGCTCTCTCTCTCTTTCTCTCTCTGTCTCTCTCTCTCTCCTATCTCTCTCTCTCTCTCCTCCTGCCTATATATATATATATATATATATATATATATATATATATATATATTTATTATGGGAAGTAATTTTATATGGGCACACTTAGTATATTATAGTATATAGTATATTATAATACTATATAATATATAATATAGTATAATTTACGTAGAAGATTTTGCCAGAAAATTTATTTAACCATTTAATAATAGAAAGAAATTCTTTAATAAAATAATACTAAATATAAAAAGAATTAAAAAAATATTTAAAGGATTAGAAAATTGAAAAACATTTAAGTAAAATAAAAAATAATAATAATTTATAAATAATGTGTTGATATTCTTCTTCTTCTTCTTCTTCTTCTTCTTCTTCTTCTTCTTCTTCTTCTTCTTCTTCTTAGTTCTTCTTCTTCTTCTTCTTCTTCTTCTTCTTCTTCTTCTTCTTATTATTATTATTATTATTATTATTATTATTATTATTATTATTATTATTATTATTATTATTATTATTATTATTATTATTATTATTATTATTATTATTATTATTATTATTATTGTTGTTGTTGTAGTGTATAATTATTATTATTATTATTGTTATTATTATTATTATTATTATTATTTTAATTAGGATTTACTATAGTTATGTAATAATTGAAATTATTTCTGTTAGATTATTATCAAAAATATTTCAAATAACAATTAAAATTAACATCATAAATCACTTTTAAAATATTATTTACTTATTATATTTTATAATTACATAGTTTTAAAAGAATATGTGAACTTTATTGGCATATGATCTTTTGTATAATACACACTCACATACACACACACACACATATATATATATATATATATATATATATATATATATATATATATATGTAAATGTATAATAATAAAAATTGAAATAATAATAATATGTGTCATGTGTGTTGTAATAATGTGTGTAATAATAATGTGTGTGTAATATCCGCTATATTTGGACGAGGGAGTGTCTTTTTGGTCACAATAGTTTGGTAATGGAAGGCCATTCGTCCGAACAGGTATTGTGGAGAGAACAAGTTACAAAACTGGTACTAACTATGATGGAGGAAATAAATGAAAATAATTGTCTGGGTATCGGAGACCCCAGTGCCGGTCCCTCTCTTTCACAGGGGAGATATGAGGGGGGACGGAGCCTTGTGCGCATCACACGATCTCACCACAGACTTTATTATGCTACATCAAGAGCAGTAGCAAAATCAATGGGAGTTGATATTATTAAAGATAATCATAATAAAAGAAGGAAGAATAGGATGCCACCTTGAAAGTTTAGACTTACGAAAGAAAAAAATACTCTTCGAAAAGAAATTGGAATTGATCACAATGATACAGATTGGAGAAATAGTAGTTGAAGCAACAAAGCAAAAATCATAAAATTTAGTAAACGGAGAAAAAATCAGAAATGGGAACAATTAACACACGCGGGAAAGAAAATTAGCTTTATCAGCAAAAGGAAAGAGATTAAAAAGATACGAAACGCTTGGAAAAGGAAAAAAAGAAAACAAACTGTCCAAAGAAGATAAAGAAAGGTAAATTTTAAAGAGATTTACGAAATACTAAGATAACAGTTAAAAATGCACCCTAGGCCGAGGAGGTCGAAAGATTTTTGAAAAATATATATGAGAACAATGTGTCTCATAATGTAGATGCTCAATGGTTGAGAGATATTAAAAATAACCCAGAAATAACATCTATTAGAAATATGACTTTCAGAAGATTGGTATTAAAGAAGTAAAGGACTTAGTATAGAAGACTAATAATTGGAAGGCACCTGGAATAGACAAGGTCCAGAACATTTGGTTAAAAAACTAACATCATTAATCAAACCCTTAACAGAATGCTTAAACAACATAATGGATGGAAGAGTAATTCCACAGATGTGTACAACAGGTGAAACTACCCTTATTCAAAAAAAATAAAAAAATCAAAGATATTAGTGAATATAGACCTTCTAACATGCCTTGTCACAACTTACAAAGTGTTTACAGAAGTTCTAACTCAAAGGCTTATAAACAAGTAAAAAGTAACAACATTGTTAGTGCAGATCATACCTTTGGTACAAAAGAATAGCTATTGATTAATAATATGAAAATTGAAAATAGTTGGAAAGGGCAAAAGAATCTATGTAGGAAGTGGATTGATTACAAAAAGCATATGACAGTATACCCCATTCATGGCTGAAGGAAATAATGAACAATTTACAAGGTTGAAGAAAAAATCAAAAGAATCAAAGAGGATAATAGAAATGTGGAAAATTAATTTAAAGGTCCCACATGAGAAAGGAATATTAAAAATTAAAATTGTAAAAGTGAAAAGAGGGATTTTTCAAGGGGATTCCATGTCCCCTCTTTTATTTGTATTAGCCCTTAACCCCCTAAGTACCCTAATCAATAACTTAAAGACGGATACCGAATAAATAAAAGAACAGAGTAGAAAGAATAGAGAATCTCGCATCTCTTCTACATAGATGATATAAAGCTATATGTTCCAAGTAGATTAGAGGCAGAAAGGCAGATAAAGATGGTTAATGATTATTCATCGGATATCAGAATGGATTTTGGAGTAGAAAAGTGTTCATTAATAGTTATGAACAAAGGTAGAAAGATTCATGCCGAAAACATCGTGGTAAATAACGTGGATATTAAAGAACTGGAACAGGAAGGAACTTACAAATATCTTAGAGTGGAGGAATCGGACAGGATTGAAAACACAATTATGAAAGAGAGAATTAAAAAGGAATACATCTCAAGAGTGAAGAAAATATTGAAAACCGAGTTAAAAAAAAAAAAACACATTATAGAGGAAATTAAGATACTATCAATGCCAGTAATGAGATATAGTTTTGAAATTGTAGACTGATACCAGCATGAAATAAATACTCTAGACATGATAATAACAAGGAAACTCCTCCATGCACACAAAATAATTTACACGAATGAACGCACAGTTTATACATGCTGAGAGATGAAGGAGGCATTTGAATGCCACACATAGATAGAACCAGCAAAAATTAAATAGTGGGATTAGCAGAATATATAGAAGGAAAAGGAACTAAATTCATTGGATGGTTAAAAGAGCATGAAGATTGTAAGGCAGGGACAACTTCGATAACAAAAAAGGCAGATGACTACCTCTATGAATTTAACATCATTTTAAGAACACAGAATGGGTGGAAAGAGTAAAACCTATAAAAAAAAGAACTAAAATTTTAAAGGAAACTTATAAAACAACAAGAGAGGGAGCCGATGTTATAGAATAGGGAGAACATAGACATGCTCAAAAGAAAATACTAAACAAAGGCTTTGTCAGCAAAGAAAAATCCATAGAGACAATTATAAGGGATTTTTGAAATTGAATGACGAAAGAACTCTTATTACAGCTCAGGATTGGTGCCTAAGAATCAGTTGGTTCAAAAAGCATATTGAAGGAGTACAGCATATAGCTCTGATAAATGCAGAATGCTTGGTGAATTTGAAGAGACTGTGCCCTATATAATGTCCGGATGTGAGACACTACTGCGTATGGGATTATATACAGAAAGACACAATTCCATACGCCACCTTATTCATTATAGACTCTGCAAATCATATAATATCGATACCCTTAATAATCATTGGAATCATAAATACCCTGCAACAGTTGATAATGATCATGTTCAAATTTTGGATGATATTGGCATATCCACTGACATATTTGCACCAAATAATAAACCGTATATTGTATTAATTAACAATCAAATAAGAAAATACCCAATAATAGAGTTTGGAGTCCCATAAGATGGAAAAGTACCCCTCTATGAAATAGAGAGAAGGAAATAAAATACCAAAGACTTCGAAACACCATCAGGAAGATGGGGGAAATGAATGAGGTAGAGGTAGTGCCGGTGGTGGTGGGGTCTCTTGGAACGGTCAAAACGTCACCAGTGACCTACCTTGAAAACATACCTGCAAAGATCGGAAACGAGGAGGTGGCTATGGAAGCCATTAAAGGGAGCCTTATTGTAATCATGGGCCTAAGAGATGTTTATAAAATATATATATATATATATATATATATATATATATATATATATATAAAAATACATACATACACCTATATATATATATATATATATATATATATATATATATATATATATATATATATATATATATATATATATATACGAGTATATTTATATGGCAACAATTAGGGACAATTTGTTCCAATCACTTTTAAGGTAAGACCAATATGTTTAGCATAATTGATAGTGAATTTATGTGGAAGATTTTGGCAATAAAATTTAATCATTTAATAATAGAAAAATTAAATGGAAATATATATAAATATATAAAAAGGATAAAATATAAAAATATAAAAAAATATTAAAAAAAAATAAGAACTTGAAAACATTATTCCATTCCATTCCATTCCATTCCATTCCATTCCATTCCATTCCATTCCATTCCATTCCATTCCATTCCATTCCATTCCATTCCATTCCATTCCATTCCATTCCATTCCATTCCATTCCATTCCATTCCATTCCATTCCATTCCATTCCATTATTCCATTCCATTCCATTCCATTCCATTCCATTCCATTCCATTCCATTCCATTCCATTCCATTC
>JABUQX010039619.1:40000-42443 GCA_015478945.1 Trachelipus rathkii
TTTTGTACTTTGTGTTTAACAGTTTTTGTTCTTGTTGTTGTTCAACTTAAAAAATAAAAAAAAATATATGAAAAGAAGAACAGATATTAGAGAACTTCTGTAACTGTGATAGTAGCTGAAAAAATCTCAAGTAGACTGTGATGTTTTTCCTTCACAAGCGTCTATAAGTCAGGAGCAATCAAGGAATACAGAAAAGGATTGTTCATCTCAATGACATTGGCAATTTCATAGGTACGGTATTTAGCAATAAGGAAAAAGTGAAAATATTAAAATATCTCTGGAAACCATATTCAAAATATATATTTCCTGCTCAGGAAGGCAAAGGTCCGGAAAGATATTTTGAAAGAAAGTGGTTTGGTGATATTAAGTGGTTAGCTTACTCTGATTAAAACGTTGAGGTTTATTGTTCAAATTGTGTATTGTTGGAACAAAAACAAAAGGAGAAGGTAAAGGAAAACACAAGAAATTGGGTGTTTTTGTCTCGAGACCGTATTCAGACTTAAAGAAAGCCATTGAATCTCTCAAAAAACACGAGACAACTAAATATCAAAAAGAATAGGTAAAAAAGAGATTTGGTGTAGAAAAGCAGGTTCAAGGAAAAATCGAGAACATCGACAAACAGATTGACAGTCAGAAGAAAAGGGAGACCGAAGACAGTAGAAAGAGTCTAATTCCAATTGTTGAAACAATTCGATTCTTTGGTAAGCAAAATATATCGTAAAGTGGACATCATGACTCAAGTCGAATCGAACTCTCTTGGCCTGTGGGAAACGATGATAATTTTCGGAGTCTTTTAAAATATCGTGCTAATGCTGGAGACCATGTTCTTTCAGAACATTTAAAAATTAGTGCTAGAAATGCCATGCATATCAGTTCCACAGTCCAAAATGCTCTAATTCAGTCATTTGCGCATCTTATTCAACGTAAAATTGTGCAAAATATAAATAAAAGTAAATTTTTTTACCGTCTTAGCCGATGAGACGACCGATGTTCCTAAAGGAACAATTTTCGTTGTGTGTTCGTTACGTTGATATTGATACTCTTACCGTCAAAGATTTTTTTGTATTTCGTCTCAGTAATGATTTGACGGGAATAAGTCTTGCAAAATTATTTGAAGAAAAAGTAGCTGAACTTGGTTTGGATATGAATAATCTAAGAGGAGAGGGGTATGACGGTGCAGTAGCAATGAGTGGTGAGTTCAGGTGTGCTGAGAGAGTAATAAAGGAAAAACGTCACAAAGCTATTAAAACTCACTGCTCTTTGCATTGCTTAAATTTATGCCTCACAAACGCTTCTAAAGTTCAAAATACTCGAAGTGCCAGTTGGAATAATATCAGAATGTTGTACATTTTTCTTACACCAGAAGTGCTAAGAGGAGGACAAAAGATTTTGAAGGAAAAAATAGAAGAACTTATTCCTAAGAGAAAGAAGAGATTAAAAAAAAGTTTGCAGAAACTCCTGGAATACAGCATGAATCGGTTTTATAATTTAAAGAGATAATAAGCCCGATAATAGCAGCTTTAGAACAAATAAAATGTGAGTTGGAGATCAGTCAAAAAGAGCTACCTTAATTCTAAATACTGTTTATATATAGTGCATCTTTTATGGTTTCCTTTTTTGTTTTAAACATACTATTAATTTTAGCATACAATCTTTCAAAACGATTGCAGACACACGTTGTTGATTTGGTGAGTGTATATAATGAAGTGAATCTAGTTAAAACTAAACTTGAAGCCATCAGAGAAAATGCAACATTAGAATTTCAGGCATATTTTTGTGAAGAATGTGTAAGCGCATCTGGATCTGAGCTGGGTATTGAAATTGCTTTTCAAAGAAACACATTATTTTTTCTGCACCAATTTTTATACCATTTTTGAATGATTTAATATCAGCATTATGAGAGAAGTTTTTAAGTCATAAGGAAATTAAATCTTCCTTGCAGTTTCTCATACCGGATAGGTGTAAAGTGCTATATGAGAAGATAAAAGATGTTACATTTTACAAACAAGAATCTCAAAAGTCAATTGAGGGGATTTAGTAAAAAAGCAGGAATAGGGATTTATGAAAGTTGAAATGGCATCACAGCACAGATCGTCCAAAACAGCAATGGACAGACTAGTTTCTTGTTCAAAGTCACAATTTACAAATGTTTACATATATATTTCCATTCCCCTTCCTTTCTTTCCATTTCCTGGGCACCACCCTCCTTAACCTCGGCTCCCATGTTATCCTGAACTATTTACTCATACCTAGCCATTAAATTCTTTCATTAAGGCAATTTTAAAGTCTCATTATTCTTAAAGTATATTTAGTCCTTCCACCTCTCATATATATATATATATATATATATATATATATATATATATATATATATATATATGCTCTTTATATATATATATATATATATATATATATATATATATATATATATATATGTATGGCA
>JABUQX010039620.1:0-10000 GCA_015478945.1 Trachelipus rathkii
TATATGTGAGGGAGGTGGACTAAATGAGATTTATGATATTATGAGTTGTTCAAACTGCATTTTGCTCCGCTACCCTTGACCGCTGGAACTTCATCAGACACCGTAACACCCATAAGGATGAGTAATATAAGCGTAAATAATACATAGTAGTAAGTAGCCTAAGATAATACCCAGTCTTAGTTATGGCCCTATATTATAATATAGATTATAAATTAATATATAATACTATATATAATATACAGATTAGGCTTATTTAGTAGGGGGTGAGAGTGCACGCAGAGTAGGGGCAATGGCGCCCCCCTTTAGAAATTTTCTAGACATCTTATAAATAACTATTAAAGTAACATATCCCGTTTAAAATAATATATTAAAAGTGCCGAAGTTTAAATTAATTTTATTATATATTCGTCGCTGTCGTGGAAACACATCTTATATCAATAGATCATAATTAGTTTAATTATACTAAATCATTAGAAACCAATTTCATCTAGAAAATGCTACATTATAGAATATTTCAAGTATAACTGACTTTATTTTAAAGAATGTGTATGACGCATTGTCTCTGAACTGAAGTATTTTTGAAATTGACTGTAATAATTAATAAAAATATAAAAATTAGTTAAAAATATAGATCCCAACATTTACACATAATCTTCCAGACACAGGAATGGTCCAACGTCATTACATGTTCTGGATGTATGAGTTAAAAATTGTAGAGATGTGGCAATCACAACTAACCCCAGTCGCGCACATACCCCACCCCAATGTTGTTTACTTTGGGAGGCATTAAAGAACGGTCGACGATTCACCCACTAACTGACGTATCTGTTTTGATTTTAATTAGTGTATTAGGGTCATTTTACCTTTTAAAGCTACTGGTTCAAATATAAATGTATCAACTTCAATTCAGTTAGAGCATCTACTCTCTAGTTTTAATACATTTTGGCTGATTTAATATCAGCATTAGGAAGAGAGGTTTTTAAAAATTTTCTTGCAATTTGTCCATACGAATGGGTGTAAGTGTGCCATAGTTCGAAGATGTAGTCTGAAGTAGGAACACTCTGAGCTCGCTAATTATTTTATAAATTTCGCAGCACGCGAGATGAATCTCTAGACAAGCTCACCAATTTGCAGAATATATGATAAAACACATAATTTAGGAAGTTATTGGAATATCGATATAATTGAGATCTGCATATTATTACAGCACATGGTCGCTCACAAATAACCGCACTAAATATGAGATTGAGTAACTATAGTTTCTTGTTCGCTAAGTCACAATTTCGCAAATATTTACATACTCTTAGTTATATGACAAATTCACTGGCAATTTACTTACCTCACACGTGTATTAAATTAGCTTCAGGTAGAACGAAGCATTTATTCAAAACATTTAAAGTTGATTTATTATTCAACTATTTAAATGACATTCTGTGAGAAACCTATCATAGAAAGAAATACAATTATACATATGGATGAAAGACTATTGTAGACTTACCCTCCTCTACCTTTAAATATTACTAGTAAAATTAACTGATAATAAAAATTTATAAGTAATGTTATATCTACAGTTACTATCGCTTTCAGAAAATTTTCTCTTCTCAAGATATTAAATTTATAACAAGTTAACGTATTCGTTCAGATAGTTCTATATTTTATTGTTTACTACCATTTTTTATCTATAGGAGTAATTTAATATATTTAGTCTTTCCACTTATATATATATTAATTAATATATATATATTATATACTATATAATAATTTAATTATATTAATATATATATAGTATATATAATTAATTTATATATAATAAATTAAATCATATTATATATATTATTTCATATATTATTTAAATTTATAAATATAATTTAATATATAATATATACAATATTATCAAAATATAAATAAGTTAGCATATTAATTACCATAATAAATTAAAATATATTTTATTAAATGTTATAAAATATATAAAATATATATAATATTATTATAATATACTATATTTATATGATATATTTAATATCTATATATATATATATAATACGATTGTTTTTGCATTTAATATATTAAAATTTAATATAAATAAAATATCATAAATTTTATATTATATTGTAATATAAGACATATCGATAGGTATATTATATATTTAGTATATTATAATATACTTAATATACACTATTTATTATATTAATATTAATAATATAATATATATATATTAATAAATAATTAATATAATTATATATATGAATCAGATTTTGTGAGTATTCTATGCCCCCCCCTGAAAAAAATTTTCATGTAATTACACGCCACTGTATTTAATTAATATATATGATTAATTATTATATATATCATATATATAATTTAATATATATAAAGGAAATAATTAACGTATAGAGATTAGGATAGGGATTTAAATATACAGAATGTAAATGAATATATATATATATACTTGAATTATATATATACAATATCTACTATATAATATACATATATATATCATATATATATAATATATATATATAATAATATATATATATATAATATTATATATATATATATTATAATATATATATATTATACACTAATCAGATCGGGAACAAAAGGTGGGTAAATATTGGGTTTCTCGTCAATGGATAAATGCTGAATTCAAATGCTCAGTGGGAACACTTCAAAGGCACCAATGTTTATGTGGAGATGAAAATGGAACTAATAATAATATGAAGGAAACTCTGTGGAATAGATCGGATATGGTTTAGTGGACATTAATTGTGATGAACCATACATATTGCCACTTAGTCCAAGCATTTTTTCTTTTTAAAAAGGTTTCCAACATTCAAAATAAGAGACTATGTCTCATTAAAATCTATACCTCTCATAAACTCCTCTCTCTCTCTCCTCGTCTCATCCTTCTCTCTCTCTCTCTCTCTTCTCTCTCGTCTCTCTCCTTTCTCTCTTTCTCTTCTTTCATTACTTTCTTTTAAAATTCTTTCATCTTTTCTCTCTCTTCGTCGCTTATTTTATTATCTCATTCTATTCTATATATATATATATATACTATTATATAATTATATATATATAACTATATATATATAAACTATATTATATATATATATGATACAATATTATATATATATATATAATACTATAGACAGATATATTATATATATATTCATATATATATATATATCACTAATATATATATATATATATATATATATATATATAGAGCAAGTGAGGGCTGGTATCGCCTAGACAATATATATATATAGTTATACTATAATATATGATATATATATATATATATATTATACTATATATAAATATTTATATATAATTAATATATTAATTAATTAATATATAATATCATTTAAAGTATTTATATAAATTATATTAAGTATATTAATATATATATATTAATTAATTAACTAATATATATTATATATATTAAATATAAAGGACTATGTAATTAATGTTCTTAGACATAAATTTTGATATTTATATTGTTTTGTTTTTTTTTTTGTAGTTATTTTATATATTTCCTAGTAAATCACATCCAGAGTAAAGTTCAATATTTAGAGTTATGAACTGACAATGATTCAAATATAATATTATAATATATATATGAGACGCTATAATAGTTACGTTTTAACGACTCTGAGTCAGTTTTAAATTTTTTTTTTTTTAACTAAAGGAATACTACTATAACAAGGAGAAATACCGCGAAAGTATCCAATAGCACTGTCTATAATCGTAGTCTTATATACTAGGGGGAATGTACAGTGATGATAAGTGAACTATTTCCCCCTTACCGGGGAAGGAGTTTATCCATACGGTATAACCCCCTGCATATTATTAGTAGTAATTTGAGGTGTCGAGTAAGGAGATGGATTATGCTATACCGCCCTATCTCAGCCTTAATAGTAGGGCATCTGGAAACACGTCCCGCCTCTGTCCCTCCGTTCAGCTCGAGCCCCCTAATTATTTTTTTTAACACTTTTGTAATTAGGCTTATACTATCAGTACGATATATCCATAATATGTAATTGTTTTATATACTTATACTGTATAGTATTATTCGTATTTTTCGAGATATTTATTTGTATTTTTCTTTATAAAATTTATACTAATTTTAACATTATATTTTTATTATGTTATATACATTAATTCTGTAGAATCACTAATATAATATATATATATATATATATTATAATATATTATTATATACTATATATAATATATTAATATCAAGTATAATAACTATATTAATAATTATAATTATATATAATTATATATATATATACTATATTACATATTTTTTGTTATTAATTATTAAGCTTTACCTAAACGTCTAGTAATATTCTAAATAATGACTAAATTGTTTTTTTTCTGGTATAAGTGTCAGCAACATTTTATTTCAGAGAGTATGAGATTTTATTATACCGCTATATTATAATTATTAAATTTTATGTGCATAATAAAAGTAGTATTATTTTAATTATAATTATTTAAAATAAATAATATTATAATATATATATAGTATATATAATACTATTATATATATTATATATGATATTATAGCACGTATATATATATATATTTATATATATATTATTTAAGCTGATTTGAATTATATCTCATATCACCAATGAATAATTATCTTGTTAAGTAATCATGATACTAGCAATATAGTGTAAAAAAAATTATCAACATGGACTCGACATTGCTTAATAATACATAATCAGAGCGCTATATATATATATATATATATAAAATATTAATATATTAAAATATATGTCAATTGCTTAGATTATATCGTAAAAGCAAAAAGGAAATCGGTTAAAAAAAAAAATTCTTAATCTATAATTAATATATATCTAATTATAATAATTATATAATATTACATATATATATAATATATATAAAGTATATATAATAATAATATATAATATAGGTAATATATTATATACTTATAAATAGTAAATTAGGGTAAGTTACCCTTTATGCTAAGGGTTGGGGCTGAGGTTTTTTGTGAGGTAACAAGCAAACCTGAATTAACTTTATACGAGTTTAAGAAAGTAGAAAAAATAAAAATTTTTTTATTAAGGTACCAATTATTTTCAAAACTCACAGTAAAATTTTTGATATTTTTATTCAGCATTCTTGACCCATCCAAGGAAATGGCTTTAAAAGTACCCAGGGCTCGATCCTTCAGTTTTGAGAGATACATATTCACTCTATTATTCTATCTGTAGAGCGACATTTGTAGTCACAGCCATTTTACCTCTAGCGCGTTTACTTCATCACAAAATTGTCCTCTGATTCATTTTCGTATTTTTAATTCGAAAATTAATTTATATTATGATCAGAATTTATATCAAGTCGGCAGCCATTTTCATCCTTAGTTAAATTTATCTCAACTTATTGACTCTGATGAGGATTTTCTGGAGTAGAGTACATCTATATATGTATATTGAATCATTTTAAATTATGTTCTTATCTTAATTTTTCTTAATTTAAATTTTATGACTCTTATTTATTATTCTGGATCTGTAAATCTGATGATATGAAGTATATATTCAACTATGGAACTGGTTTATCTATCAATGTATTTATTTCATTTATTCCACTTATTTTAATTGACTAAATTATATTTTGTTTCAGTATTATTTCAATTGCAAGATCTTAGCATAAAGTAACGAACTAAAATTAATTTTTTTTTTTACATAAAGTTTATAATGGAATCTTCTCTTACAATTATATATTATTCATCCAGAACTTCAATATACCGGGTGAGATATAATATGTTATAATTAATAATATATATATATCACTTTAGTATTATATAATTAATAAAGATTTATATCACTCTATTTCATCGTCAAATACATATTTGTGGAGGTCATTTTATAACTCAAATCTGACCATCAGAATCTAATTAACTACATATTTTCAAATGGGTATGTTAAATAAATAATTAGCTTAATAAATGATGAATTGAAATCTCTAATTGTGCTTTATCATATATGCTATTATTTACATTCATATCAGCCAAAATATTAACCTTTACGTACTATCTAATTATGATCCGAATAGACATAAATGTAAGTTATTTCAATTTATAATAGCCATTATGGAAGGAGCTCTAAATAAATATATACATGAAACCACTTAGGAGACAATAATTCACATGATAATATGCGCTAGGCATGGAACATTGGTTACACTACCGAAGATTAAAACATTTAAGTAGATATCCTATTGATTACAATAAAAATCAACACATTTAATGAATAGGTTAAAGGGTATAACTTTGTATATATATGAATAAGGATTCACTTTCAGAACACAAAGTCTATCTCTTTTGAGTTGATAAATATTACTCCATATAGATACTAATATCACGAATACAATACATACGGAATATGAGTTTGAGAATTGTTATCACTCAAAGTGCAAAAATGTAGGGATGAATTATAGGTTCTTTATCAGAATACTATAGCGAATAATAGACGATTCTTCGCTAATAAAAGATTTTATATTGAAATATAGGCTCCATCATAGTAAATTCGAATCCGTTCGCATTGGGTAATCCAATAGAAGGTCCAGTATAAGGCGTTTCCCTAATGTACTTCAACACTAGGGTAGTTTGATCAATGACCGCAGTGTCAAGACAAGTTATAGTTTTTTTCAAAGTTAGTAACAATTATTTTAACGACACCAGTCTGGAGTTACAATCAGCAAATAGGCATATATAATAATTATAAAATAATATATATATAAGAGTATAAAATATACTATAATATATACAATATATATAATAGTATATAAAATATATATAAATATAAAGTATATATATATGATATACTAGTATATATATATTGAGAAAACATTGCTTGACATATGTAGTGACGAAGTTGCTTGAAATTTAGGTCCTTTATTGAAAAATTTCTTCATACATAACATAAAAGGGAACGGTCACAGAACCATTTAGAATTCGAAAAAGGAATCAAAGTTCGTATCTCGTAGTGGAATCCAAATGAATTTCCTGCCCAATTAATGGCGGGAACAAGAAAACACACATAAAATAGTATGTAATATATAACCTATACAAATTGTTTAGGTTAAAGGAAGTTTACATAAAATGTAAATGAGAACGTAAAAATATTATTAGAGTCATGAAAAAATTTTAGAATGAGTACTCGCTTACTTTGAGTAAACCGATTTCTCTTATCATAATAACTCAAAAAGTGTCCTTGAGAATCATGATTTATTATTATGTTATACGAAGATTAGTGGGAGAGAATTCGTACGCTCAGAGATAGTGTATATATGGAATCAAAAATGAGTTTCGCAGCAAATTTAACAAAAAATCGTCTCATATATTGAAATATCTTTGGTAAACTTCTTCAAAACAGGGGAGTCGTAGTATGAAGCTGAGATTCATGAGATATTGGAACCAACAAAGATCTCAAATTGCCGAAATAAGGGCGGAGTTTTGTCGTAAACATTGGTGACCATCGAAAGTCAGAGAATTTCTGTACCGTATATAACTAGTGTATAGTTGTATAGTAAATAATAAGTGATTAGAAGAAACTAATATTATTTTTTTTTCAATTGAAGACTGAGATAAAATTTATGAAAGATTATACATGTAATTTTCATTATAGTATATTTTTAGTTATTGACTTGAGTCCCATACTTCTCATAGTTAAGTTTTGATTGAGAATATTTTAGTAATCATTATTATAGTATAGAGTTTATTTATCTTATTATTTACACTTTCAGCCTTGTGGGAAATTATGGTATTTATAAACAAAAAGTATATTTTATTAACTTGTGAGTCGAGAATATTAAGTAAGAGTTATCTATGGTAACGATTCAGCTTTATTTGGAAAATAACTTATCACGGGTCTAACAGAGTGTCATGTTCACATGTTACCCAATTATAATTAGAGGTACGTCCTTGCTGGGTTCCGTTGGCTGGGCGCGGATTAATTGAGTTCAACCTTCTTCTTGGGCAGCGAAACGCCACCCTTCTTATGCTATTTTCTGTAGAGCAAAATATGAGAATTGATAAAAGTTAACTAATTAGAAATATAAAGCCATCCATTTACAGGTATTATAAGCAAGATGATCAGTTTTATATATATTCCTAACATAAGCTATCTTATATTAAAAAGACTATTTATGTCAACATGAAAGACTTAATCAAAAGAATTTATTACACTATAGTTCCTAATTTCATATGTCTTATGTGGCTAGATAGACTGTCTCTCTAGGTGCGCATAGAATAGGATCGGAATAAATTTTTTTTGTTCACGTTGTGATCACATCTAGCAATCTAATTTTTCAAATTAAAACAACGGTAATTCGGTTTTTTATCCATTGAAGGCTCATACAATCTTCCCTCAGTCCACTGCTGAGTTAACTCCATCTAGCGTCTTCATAAAACAATTGTTCTCTTACAGTGTTATACTGACAGGTTAACTTCTGTATAAATCGTTAATTATATACTTAGAAATGTTTATTGATTGAGTAATATGATATACGAAATTATTCAAGTCGCGCCAGATATAGATATCTCATTGAGTTTAAAACATTTATACTTAACAATCGAATCAAATGTGCACCGGGTTAATTTTTTGTTAATTCGGGTTTTTACATGAGTAGTAGATAGTCTAATCGGGTTTTCAAAGAATCAAGGTCTGTTTTGATGTTTGTCTCTATCAAATTTTCATTTTTTTATAATCAATGTGATGAAACTGTGTTATAATTTGATTTCTAGAACATATTATCTCAAAGCGTATTTTCTTATTATTATTATCATAAATATAAATATTATATATTCAAACTTTGATATAATAATGAAAATTGTAATCTTTTTAAACTTTTCAAATGCATTAATGATACTAAATTTATATTATACTCAGCATATATATATATAATATATATATATATATATAATATTAAGTATAGCTATAATCATAAATCCCCAGTAGGTAACAAGCTATTCCTCTCTCTCTCTCTCTCTCAGTCTATAATTAATCCGCAGAGCATCAAATCTCTCTAAAATTTCTTTACATCAAAGTTAATATGGATGTACTTCTCTCCCCTACTTATTCATTCTCTCTTTCATCATATATCCTCTCATCTCTATGATCTATATATCTCTTTTAATATATATATTATATATATATATATATATATATATTAATAATATTAATGTTATAAATTATATATTAAAATACTATATATTATTATAATCTAAATATATATATATATATATAATTAATATAATAATTATATATATATAATATATATATATATATTATATATATAATATATATATATATATATATATATATATATATAATATATTATAATACTTATATATATATATTTAATATTTAATAATATATATTATATATATATATATATAATTATATATCTATATATAATATAGCTTGAGAAGCAATAAGATTCTAAAATAATACTGGAAAATCTGGTGGGCTGAGTGAACAGTAGTAGGAACACAATACTGCTGCAGTTTTTAAGGGCAGATTCTAAACCAAAGGACATTAAAATTAGGAATTCAAGATTGTGTTATAGGTATATATATACTATATAATATATATAAGTAATATAGTATATATATATATATATATAGGTATATATATATATATATATATCTATTATATATATATAATATGATATATATATATTATATATATATATATATATATATATTATATATATTATTACATAATATAATTCCATTATCCATAGATGTATACTAACAATACGAAGAAAGGCCATATACACCAATGGTGTCAATCGTTTATTGTCATCGCTTGGTTTTTGATACGAATGTGTCCATGTTCACCTGAAACTTTGTTTTGAAGAGGAAACGGACCAAGAAAGTACTCTGACGAATGAGAGCTGTTGGTGTTCTAACCGTTCTTACTTGGTCATAAGCGATCTTATGGGGATTTCTCGTGAT